>JAPKLY010000096.1:947955-966049 GCA_026898435.1 Prunella vulgaris
AAGACTACAGTGAATTGAACGTAATAAGGGTTTAGTTTTTACCGGGTTGGTCATATTAAATCTGGGTTCCACCCTTTTTTATATTGCCTACCAAACAGTACGAGTTAAGATAAAAAAAACCATATTATTTGTCTTATATTACCTACCAAACATGGCCTAAGCATTGTTCCATCTATTTTAAGGGAAAAGGCATCATGTCAGAATCTTACAAGTTAAATGTCGTGTAAAAAGTAGTAAATCTTTTGTAAATTAAGTACACAGTATTATTTATGCATAATTACACTTATTTTTATTAAATAGTTGTATTTGTATAATGCCCGACAGTATTAATTTCAAAGGATATAACTTAGTATTTATTATTTCGTTATTATATTATAATAATAATTATTATTTATTTAATATATACATACATATTTTTTTTAGGATTAGCATGTACATGTCTATCACGTGTGTACTTTTTTATGTATGTGTAGTTTATAGGTCTATTTTAAAATATGTATAGGGAGCCACTATACATACACCAAATTACTCTAAACATACCCCAAAAATTTATTGATAAAAATAGACACACTTAAAATAATTAAAATACCCTTTATATAAATAGATATAAAATTAGAATTTTTGTAAATTAAATATTATAAAACCCTACCTTATTCCCAAAAATATTTATTTTTAAAAACATATAAAAAACTTGTAGAAGAGATGAAAAAATAAAAAGATTAAAATCTACTTAATGAAGTGAAATTTTTTTCCAAATCAAAATTTCTAAAAATGTCATGAATCACTAAATTAATGGATGAGAGGGACTAGTAATCTCGACTCCATTAACAGACATATTTCTAGAAAGCTTATCCACCTTGAGAGAATCAAGAAACAGAGTCCTCACAGACGAAACATCCATTGAAACCAGTTCAATATAAGTAAATCTCTAAAAGCAAAATATGAAATCTCACAATTCTGTCGAAAAAAATGGGGAAGACGAATTCACAAACCCAAATTTTAGAGGAACCAAGACGATAACAGGGCCCAAATTCTGGTAATTTCGACAAATCCTATCAAAAATTGCTTTTAATCCAATCGCAAACGAATCCTACTACGAGAATGATCAGCAATCTAATTATCCTAGTCTATTCAACTGCTTCATAACTAGTATTTCCAACAAGAACGCTACTACAAGATTGGATCATGTCGAATGATCCAAGAATTCTGTGCACTGCATCAGGCCGCCAACAAATATGTTTGGGTGAAAAACCAATATTCATGGTGATCATCATGCCCTCCGGCGACATCTGGAGATGATGTGGAAGCCGTCTGCGATGGATAAAAAATATGGGTGTTCCTATAGTTGAATCCTTCTAAAATCTTATTCGGTTGTAACGTGGAGCATTAATGTGGAAGAGAAGAAGACTTAGTTAAAAATTAGAAAGGATATAATAGTAAAAAAATGGGGTATATTTAGTATTTTAAATTAATTTTGAATTTTAAATGGGGTATGTTTAGTAGTTGGGTATGTTTAGAGAAAATTGTGGTATATATAGTGGCACTCATATGTATATTATGAGATGTTGTGAATTAATCAGAATATTCGACCTCAATAAGACTCCCAGATATCAGACCTTGAAGAACTTCGATGAACACAAAATGCAGAAATTAAGAAAATCAAGAGAACAAAGAATTTTACGCGGTTCGATCAAATTGATCTACGTCCACGGATGGGGTTGGCTCACTTCACTAATCAATGGAATAATGTTTACAGATTACAAGCTTTCTCACTCTAGTCTCTCTAAGTAAATTGAGTGATTATTATTCTCCAGGTATGAATACGTATATATAGATGCCCAGATCCTAACTGCCTTCTAAATCCATAACCAATCAATGAGCTTGTATGGTTACAACCGCCTGAAATAACTGTTCCGACATCCAATAGGATTGCTCCGCCAGCTGTCAAAATAATCGCCTTAATGTCATCTCGAAACCTTCAGCTTGAGTGACTCAGGAGATTGGTCATTTTCAGCTCAGGATAATGCCTGTCAGGATGCCTGACTCAGGATGACTGATGTTGGCTCAGGATGATGATCTCAGGATTATGCCTTCAGGTTACTGAGTCTTCAGGACAAGTGCCTTCACTGATCTGAACACTCAGGATGAATGTCAGGATCAGAGCACTCAGACTCAGTATCGCCTTCGCCCTTACTCAGACTCATTTTCTCTCAGGTTCAGGGCCTTGTCTCAGGATCAGGATTTAATACTCAGTATTCAAACTCAGCTTAACCTTTACACTTAACAATTCTCCACTTCAAAGTAAGTGAGTTTCCCCCATTCCACACTCCACCTCAGGACCTAACTCATGGTATGTCCCATGACCTCAGCTTGATCAGCTCCAAGCAGTATCTGAATTTTGAAATAGGTAAGACCTTAGTCAGCATATCCGCAGCATTGTCCTCAGTAGAAACCTTCTGCACTGAAATCATTTTCTTTTCCACCACATCTCTCACAAAATGAAGCCCCACATCAATATGTTTGGATCTTTCATGAAAGACCTGATGCTTAACCAAATGAATTGTGCTCTGATTGTTCACTGAACTGCAACTTCCTTCTGCCTTATTCCAAATTCTTTAATCATACCCTTGAGCCACATCACTTTCTTAACTGCTTCAGTCATTGCACTATATTCAGCCTCAGTAGTTGAGAGTGCCACTACTGACTGGAGTACTGCTCTCCAACTTATTGTTGTACCAAATAATGTGAACACATATCCGGTCAAGGATTTCCTTGTGTCGAGCATAATCTGAATCCACATATCCCTGAAGAGGTTGTGCTACGTCCTTAGTCTTCTCAAAGAGTAACCCTAGATTCTCAGTACCTTTCAAGTATCTCATAACCCACTTAAAGGCTTCCCAGTGTATCTTTCCCAGATTTGCCATAAATCTACTGACCACACTGACTGAATATGCTAAATCTGGCATGTTGCACACCATAGCATACATTATGCTACCAATTCCATTTGAGTAAGGAATTTTACTCATTTGTGCCTTCTCTTCTTCTGACTTTGGACACTGATCTGATGTCAGTTTGAATTGTTGACCAAGGGGAGTAGATACAATTCTAGATTCATGCATGTTAAACCTCCTGAGTATCTTCAGGATGTAATCCTTCTGTGTTAAGAACAAAATCCCTTTGTCCTTATCTCTGATAATTTCCATGCCCAGTATCCTCTTCGCACTGCCCAAATCCTTCATGTCAAATGTGTTACTGAGTTTTGTCTTCAATTTCTGAATTCTTTCAGGACTCTTGCTTGCAACCAACATGTCATCCACATAGAGCAGTAGGTATGTAAGTACTTCATTTCCTTGTTTCTCAAGATAGACACAACTATCATACCTGCACCTAGTAAAGCCTATGGAGATTTCAGATTTCTTCTTGAAGATCCACTTGGAACTGACTACCTTTTGTCCCTGAACTTTATTCACTACTGTCCAAGTGTTGTTCTTCTCTAATGACAGAAGTTCCTCAGTCATAGCCAATATCCATCTCTCCTTGTCTTTGCCTGACACAGCTTCAGCATAGCTTTGTGGTTCCTGATGCTCCATTTCTTCAGCAGTTATCAGGGCATAGGATACCATTTCAGCCTGACCGAATCTAGTCGGAGGGTGTATGCTTCTTCTGTGTCTGTCTCTTGCTAGACTATAATTCCTGAGATCTTGGCCTTCAGTATCTGAAATTGAATGGTCAGTATCACTTTCCTCAGATTCATCCTGATGTCTTCCTGAGTTTTCATCTGACTCAGTGTCTGCTTGTCCTGAGTTCTTCTCAGGAGTCTCCACCACAACCTGAATACCTTCTTTTGAAAGAATTCCATCTGAGTCCTGAGTGCTTATGGGCTGATTGTATCCCATGACTTTCTCATTAAAAGTCACATCTCTACTGACGATACACCTTTTTTGACCAGGTTCCAGACACCATATCTTGTATCCTTTTATTCCCTTAGGATAACCAATAAAGATACATCTCAGTGCTCTAGGTTCCAGCTTATCCTGCCTGATGTGGGAAAAAGCTGAGCAACCAAATACTTTCAGGTTGTTGTAATCTGAGATCTTTCCATACCACACCTCATCAGGTGTCCTGAACTCAATTGCTGAGGATGGTGACTTGTTAATGAGATAACAAGCTGTACTGACTGCCTCACCCCAAAATATCTTTGGTACCTTTGCATCTGATAGCATGCTTCAGACCTTTTCTAGGATTGTCCTGTTCATTCTCTCAGCAAGGCCATTCTGCTGAGGATTTGCAGGAACTGTCCTGTGTCTAGTTATTCCCCTTTCTTTGCAGAAATTATTGAACTCCTCTGATACATACTCCAATCCATTATCTGTCCTGAGATGTTTAATGGATCTTCCTCTCTTATTTTCTTGTTCACTGACCCAATCTCTGAATTTTGCTAAGGTCTCACTCTTCTGCTTCAGTATGAACACCCATACTTTCCTGCTGAAGTCATCAATGACTATCATGAAGTACCTTCCTCCTCCATGAGTCTCCACCTTAGCTGGTCCCCAGATATCGGAATGAACATAATCCAGAGGTGCATCAGTAGTTTTCTTACCCTTTGGAAATGGAATTTTCTTGGATTTCCCCAGGACACAATGATCACAGAATTCCATTTTCAGTGCCTTTCCATCTCCAAATACCTTCTGCTTTGTCAGTTCTTGGAGTCCCCTTTCTCCAATATGGCCTAATCTTTTATGCTATATCATAGCCTCAGTGCTGTCTATAACATTGTTTGCTGACCCAGTAGAAGTGCTTCTAATCAGGATATACAATCCATTGATTTTCTTGGCTTTCATGTATACCTTCTTGTCTTTGGTTATCAGGATGTAACCATCCTCAGTGTTGAATTCATAACCCAGTTGATTCAGTGAACCCAGAGAAATCAGATTTCTCTTCAGTTCTGGCACCAGCCTCACATTTGAGAGTATCCTATCTACTCCATCATGCAGCTTTATCCTGACAGAACCACTCCCCTTCACCTTGCATGCTTGATTGTTGCCCAACACAACTGAGCCTCCATCAAACCTCCTCAACTCCCTGAATAAATTTTCATCCGGGCACATATGGAATGAACATCCTGAATCTAGTACCCATTCATCATTCAGTTTCAGGTTAGTAACCGTCAACACCTCAGCACTGTCATATCCTTCTTCAGCAGCAACAGTTATATCAACCTTTTGTTCTTCTCCCTGATTCCTATTTCTGTCAGGACAATTCTTCTTGAGATGACCAGTTTTGTGGCAAGCAAAACATTTCCTCCTCTCAACAAAATCACCAGATTTTGACCCCTTTGTGTTCTTCTTCTTCTTGTTTTGAAAACCTTTCTTACCCTTCTTGAATCTGACATTCAAGCCTTCAGCCTGAACTGAATTTTTCTTACCAGTTTGTAGCTGAATAGACTTTGTTTTCAGCGCACCCAGAATATCATCAAAGGACAATTGATCCTGCCTCCCAAATAGTAAAGTATCCTTAAAATTCTCAAAGGATTTAAGCAAAGAATTCAGGAGCATCAAAGCCTTATCACCATCATCAATTTCCACTCCCAGGTTCTCAAGATCATCAGCAGCCTTGTTAAACTCCTTAAGTTGTTCAAGCAACTCCACCCTCTCCCTCTCCGACACCTCACTCGAACCCACAATCACTCTCCGAACAGAGTAAACAACGCGCCTCCACTTCTACTTTTAGGACCGGCTAGGAGGCAAGAATCCCACAGCAGTCCAAATAATAGGGCAAGGCAAACCCGTCGGCTTTGGGACTACATTCATGCGCTGACGGAGCGGCTCCAAAATCGTGGGACGAGCACAGGGGATGTACTCTTTAGCAACTCAAAATGACATGGCATTGTTGATGGTTGTGACTTTTGGTCTCTCACAATGGGAGTTGCATTAGCATGTTTGGAAGGAATCATGTGCTGGATGATGTGAGGGACATTGGTGGGACTGGGTTGTTTAGGTTTGCCAGAGGGTATGCATTGGCACACACCCTTAATTTGGTTTGATCCCAATACAGGGATGTCTCTGTTGAATATAATGTAACTGTCATTCACTTCTGAGAATGTCGAATTTTTACGTACCGATCTATATTACAAACTTTCTAGAACTCAACATTAAGGCTCGAATTCAACTTGTTTATTTTGAAAAATAAGTCAAATTCGAGCTTGTAAAATACTTGATTTATCGAGTCGACATATTAGTCGAACTCTATTATCGAATCTGACTCAACTCAAATAACAACACTAACAATTGACGTTATTACATCCAATGAATTACACACAAAATGCGTTTACAAACTCAACTCCAATCACTTTTATTTATAAATGATCACTTATGAATTATTTGGTACCACGTCTTTAATCAAAGCAACTGAGACCAAATTTTCAATTCTCCAAAAGCAATTCTAGGTCTACCCCTGAAATAATTTAAGATTTTAAAAAAAAAATATCTATTTGCAATACCAGAGCTTGTTGGATTTCAAAATTTAAAATGTCTCAAGTGGTTATTTTGTTACTATTTTTATGAATAGACTTTTTGCAAAAATATCCTCTTTTTAATGAGAAAATAACTCCACACATTTTATTTCAGTTTTTTCCACAAAAATCAATTAAAATCACTTGCCAATCACTAAAAGAATGACCGACCGATAAAATAAGATAGTATTAGTAGATACACATAAAACACTCTTCTTCTACTTTGTGTTAGACTTCACATCAGCCGGAATACGTGAAATTAACCACTAATAAGAGAAGCAGATGCTGCTTGTATCGAAAGAGCTTTTAGGAGGCCTGAGAAATCATCTCCGTTTACCCGACGCGAGGGCGACCCCCGCGCAACGGCTCACTATAATTGCAAGTGCAATAGGAGAAGAGATGAACTTACGCATGCAACAGATGTCTTTATCAATATAACATATTCAATTTCAATTTCATAGATAGAAGAATCAAAATATCATATTCAATCCAAAACTCTACGTATATATCTATTTTCGAGAATCTATTGTCAATATTGTTACATCAACATAAAAGAACCAGAATTAATGAATATCTCAATCAGACTAACAAAGAAGGAAAATAATTAGTTCACCTTTGACTTCACTTTGATCTTTGCATCTTCTGGAATACATGAAGCCGAAAAGATGGGCAGAAGCATGTATCAAAACAGCCTTTGGTAGGCCCATCTCTGTTCACCCCAACATACGATGCAAGAGCAACATCGAAGGTAACCACTCAATATAAACGAAAGTGCGATAGCAGACATGACGAATGCCATCACACACCCCGGTGGACATTAGAACGCTGAACGGTAGGATCTTGAAGAAAAACAGAACCTCCAGCAAACCCGAGACGACCCCCTCTGAGATCTTTGAGATACCTTGTGGATATGAATTGAATACAAACGGAAGCTAGTTTATTTTCAAATGCCCTACAATTCCAGGAGATTCATTGAGAATTGCCTGAAGCTGTTGAATGTGATTCTCAAGAAAACTAGTATGATCTGTCACGGTGGAGCCACTCTCCTTCTCGTTCAAAGATTTCCTTTTCTGGTCTTCATAAAACAGTTTTAAAGTATCTGTAGTTGAGACAGACTGCACGGATTCGTGCAAGCTCTGACACTTGGTTCTTGCTTCCTCAATTTCAACCAACTTTTCCTTTAACCCACCAGGCAAGCAAGCCATGGCACTTCAATCAATGAAAAGGAAATATAAATTACATTATAATGGACAATAAATGAAAGTCAAATAATTAGTTAGCATAATGTGCACTCAATTTTTCCGGTTACGTACCTGGTGACCCCTCTGACAAAGCCCCAGTTGTACCCATTTAACACAGATTCCTTAAACCCAATATTGAAACCCTCTTGTGCAGCAGCTTCCGTTCCAGCAATGACACCATCACGGTAGCCTATCTGATTTACCAGAAACGATAAGATGTTATGTGGAATACAGAAAATAATTCATTAGATTAGAGGCAAGCAATCTAAGGCCACTTATTACATGTAATAAAACGAGCAACAGGATAATATTCTTGGGGTACCGTTTGGAATTGAGTACGCCTCCTTTGCCACTCCCTGTCAATATCGGAGTTTTTTTCTAATTTTTCACTAGAATCTTCACAAGAAGGTTCATCATCGTACCATGAATCAGCTGGATCACTTTCTGAGATCAAAGAAAGAAAAGGTTTTAAGTGTTCTAAACAATAGAGTTCACCAACAAGTACAGAGCATATCCAAGCATAGTGTAAATCATATTTGACATGTAAAAGAGCAACTCACTTATGCATCATTGCTGACACATTAAACACAAATAACAAACTGAGTACACAATTAAACAATTTTCAAGTGTCTGTGAACATCTAATTAATATCTTCAGCTGCTCTGATAGATAAAAATACAAATAGAAGATTGAGCCTTCTAAAAGCTCAAATGAAAAGATTTAAACTGCTAACATTTCCAAATGAAGATTCACAGTAGTACTTTCTCCATGTATATTTCAGTAATCCAGTGTAAAGTAATTCATGTTAAATAAATACTCCAGTTTCCCAATCAATTGACATGTTTAAACAACATGGAATGGGGATTACATCTGTTAAATAAAAGCTCACAGTCAACAACAGAAAGAGTAAACAAAAATTATTTCAGAATCTGAAAGCTACTCAAAGCACAACCTGAATCACATACCATGCAAATCACCATTTGCGAGGGATGCAGTTAATCCTCCATCCAATTCGACACTGGGTGAGGGCAAGATTTCTGAATAAAGTTTTCTAGCAATACTCCCCTGCAACTGCACATCAACAAAAATTACATTCATAAACTAATCAGAATCCTATTTCAAAGAAAGAAAGCAAATGTTAGACCTCAGTGACTGAAATGTATTAAAAGATGAAATGAAGAGATCCATTGTGGAAAATCAGTGATAAGATTGTGAACAGAAGATATATATCAGGGACAAATTGCATGTTCATCAATATTTTAATAAACTGTTAACATTGTTCCCCCCCCCCCCCAACCATTGACTTGTTAGTATTGATCAAAAGGGAAAACTTTGAACACAGGGAATTTGCTTAGAACATGTGATTCAGTAGTCAGTAGGCACTCAAAATGCAAGGAGAAGCATATTTTTTCTTCTAACGAACTCCTCCACACTTTTCTGTCCTGATCAATATCAATGATAAGACTTCAATTCAGCTGACGTGAAACAGAGAGATTGGATTTAATGATTTGCTATTTAAATGATTTTTTTTTTTTTTGAGAGGGCTATTTAAATGATTTTAATAGCATTAATACAACAGTACAATGTATAAACACCACCATCTACCCTGGCAAAAAATAGAAGGTTAAATTGAAATTCAGAACTCTCTCAGCACTATTGCTCATATACAATAGTCAAGAAATAAGAGTGCTTTAGGGATGAAACTGCAGCCTATCCTTCTGAAATAATTTATTGCTATCATCCGTGTACATAAACATACATAGGAGAATTGGATTACCTCCATCGTGGATTGAGAAGATTGTAACAGAATCAGGGGCGGAGTTACCTATCTGTATGGAGGCTAAAAAGAATAAAACATATTGATTATAATTTATAACCAATATTCAATAATGCAAAATAGTGTGATATTACATGCAATTTACAATATATTAGAACATATTAATATAATTATAATCATTGAAAGTGCAAACCTATGAAACTACCAACTCCGAGAAATAGATCTTATCAACAGGCTAAAAGCTAAATACTGAAATTTGTATGAGTATCTTAGATGTAACCAGTGAGGCCTACTTATTTCTCAATACTAAGTACTAACACTTTAACGTGTCAACGATAATTGATTTAAGTAATGTTAATTCCAGCAAGTAACAAAACTATACTCTCACGAACAGTCGCAACCTGGCCTTCTCCCCATCCACATCCCCATTTAGAAAAGAAATATGTGAATATGCAGATACTCACAGCTTCATCTGTACTGTAATAATCACTCAAGAATCAAGAACAATACGTCCTGCCTCCCAGAACGAATTCGAGTGATCGTTGAGTATGCATAAAATTAAGAGAATCTAATCTTTAATCAAGCAACTAGTTAGATTGAACGATCTTCCACTCAAAACTAAAGAAGAAACTCCAAGAAAATCTTGTTTCAACTTTCAAGGCAATAAGCGCAACTACTGTAAATTCATTTACTCCAAAAATCACCGGTCGTAAGATGAGTGAAATGACATGTTTAAAATCACAGCCCTTCGTTTCTTCTTAAAACATCTTACAAATTGCTTATACTATCAAGATTATCCACCTGCATTTCCAAGAGAATTATTTAAACCAATAATTGGACATTAAATGAAGACCCAGATCATCAAAATCATGGAAACAGGAGATCACAAACGCCTATCAGAAGAATTCATTAAATAGACATTTCATCGAACACATGGTGACCCGTTCAATTAAAAATAACATCAAATATCACCTAATTCCAAAAAGAAGTTCGTTAATGCCTCAAACGCCACTCATCTGAAATTTGCGGTGATAATACATCGTTTAGAAAAGAAGAGTTAGCAATTGACCAAAGATGACCCAGAAAAAATATCTCACGGGGAGTCCCTTCAAGTGATGCTTTTCGGTGAACACACATGCATGGCTTACCTTAGACCATTCCCGTGGCAAATTTGCCACCATAATCACCAATTTGCCTCCAAATTGAGGGATATAATACAATCACTTTGAAATTAGTGTATTCATTCCTCAAAATTAATTATTTTTTCTATTTCCCACCTATACTTTTTTTTGTTGTGATGTACTCTTTGTCCTTCTACATTATGTTGAGAATGATTAATAAAGGGATAGTCACATAGGAGGGCACTTTTAAAGCTATAATTACACATAAGGGTCATTTGTTTTAATCATTTCAACCGAGGGCAGAGAGAAAATTTGGCTTCTTTTTACTATCTGTTTGAAAAACATTCTCTTTTTATGACACAAGTACAATTAGAAATAATATTACTTTTAGGTGTTACAGTTACCTACCTAAACCTCTACATCTATAGCAAAGCAACAGGAACGGATTCAAATTTAGAAAATTGATATACATCACAGTACTCAAACAAAGTAACCCAGTTTAAAAATTTTAGTTTTCGGAAACAGACGACGACAGTATCCATCTTCCTGCGACGAAGAAATTTTATCAAGAAATTGCAATCTGAACTCCACCTTTCTTGAAGACGATACTTGAGGGTAAGTTATTATACTATGTTTGCTGTACGACAATCAAATGAGAAACCTCTGTATTGTTGTACAATTTTTTTGATATTGTGTATTTCTTAAATAGTCCGGTCTTAAATTATGGGGGTTAGAGAATTTTGAATATGTATCCACAATATATGGCCCCGTATATTGCTTTTCATGAACCTAAGCTGCACTTTAAACTAAAGATGATGTACTGAAAAAAAAAACCCTAGTTTAAACAATTGGGAATTCTTTCTGTAATAACTAATTGTACATTTGTTTGATTTTTTTTTGGTGAAGATGTCATCTAAAAGAAACAGAAGTATGTTTTATGATGAAGAAGATTTAATAAGGAATAGACCTGATGTTGATAGTAAACGCACTACAAGAAATCAGACATTACATGACAAATTTTTTCGCAACAATACAAAATCCATCATCATTAGTTACATAAAGGTGACGCATTTTATTTTTGTCATTAAAAAATATAAATTTGTGACAATTTTTTCTCTTGTCACTAGTAATTTATTTTTTCGTCGCTAATTTGTAAATTTGATGACGAAATAAAAAAATCGTTGCAATAACCTCTGGTGACGATATTCATAATTACTGTTGACAATATTTAACGTCATTAAAACTAATATTTTCATGACGATGCTATATTTTGTCACTATATAGTAAAAATAATTAGTGACACATTTATTTCGTCACAGTATTATTTTGTGACGATATTTATTATTATTAGTGACGATTATATTCGTCATGTAATATAATATTTTTATGACGGTGCAATATTGTCACTACTTAATCAAAATAATTAGTGATGCACTTATTTTGTTACAATATTATTTGGTGATAATATTCATTATAATTAGTGACGATTATATTCATTGTGTAATATAATATTCTTATGATAATCTTATGTGTTGTCATTACTTATTTGGAATAATTTGTGACACATTCTTTCGTCATCAATATATTTATATATAGTGACGAGTTGTAATTATTTGTCATTTTTCACAAATGAATGTCATAAATTTTACAATAACATTTCGGTGATAAATAAATGTTATCATCATTTATTACACAAACGTAACATGATGCATAAATTTTTTTTCATTCAAGTAAATTACAAACGATTAAGGACTTGTTAACAACATGAACGAGTAAGTTAATTTCAAATATTTATAATTTTTGTGCCCCTAATAGTTTAATAATGTTATCATGTATTTATAGGATCGAGTGGAGCTACACAAGAAAATTAGATAATGGATTGTTTCTTGTGTTAATTTTGAGTAGATTGTTTCTTTATTTAAATGGTTCTTGTATTAATTATTTAAATATGAATACTCTTTGAAAATTGATAGTTTCTTGTGTTAATCTTGTGCAAATATATAAAATAACACAATTATTTTGTCACATATCGAACTTGAAAAGTATCCACCAACTAAGCCTGCTATCTTTTACACTTATTTATTTTAATTAATATTTTATATAAATTTTATACAAAAAATAATTGTAGAAAAAGATTCAGCTTAGGTTCGAACCAGAGACATTTTTAAAACCAAACCTACAAATTACTCAATTAATAGATTCAAAATCTTAGTATTTAACATATCAAAGTTTTGAAATTTTATTTTTTGATGTCAATTCACTCTAACAGGTACTCTGACATGAACCATTCCCACATTTTGTTTTTCATTCAGCAGTTCCTTCTATCTCCTCTTCTGTTTCATGAGTATCCTCGATTTTAATAATTAGATTCACGAGAGTGTTAAATTTAGATCGTTCTCTGAACTGATTCTTAAACTTTAGATTTATGTATTCTTAAAAAAAAAAGAGCCAACATCAATAGGTACGCCTATCATTTGAATTCTTGTTTTCCTTTGTAAAAACTAATGATACAATAGTGAAGCTCTTATGTAATTTCTTGGAATTAGAAACGCTTCAATTTCATAGTGTACATAATTACATAAAACAAATAATATGTTATTTAGGTTAAATTGTAGAATCATCTATTATGTTTTCAAGCTGCAGAATTGAATTTTAATGGAATTCATTTAGGAGAAACTAATACCATTGAATTTGCTCAGCTTTCATTGTTGTATGCAGTTCTTGAGTTGATTATTCCAATTATTTAATTGGGGAAGTTTGATAACTAGGAGTTAATATATGAAATTGAATTCTACATGGGAGTTCAATTGCAGTTATTATTTTAGTTATTGTGTTTATTTAAACATCTAATATCAACACAGAACATTAACATCTTAGATTCTATATACATGAATACAATCCTCATAACCCACATCTACCATCTGCTACCACAAATTTCGTAAAACACTTGTTAGCTACATTATGAGCAAAGTAATGACGAATTGCTTGCCGAATGTCAATCTTGTTCTGTGTAGAAATGTCATCATCCCCAAGTGTTCACGCAATACCAAAACTTTCCCCTTCTGTCAATAATCACTAAATTAATTACAGAAGTATTGAGGTGATCTATTAAATCACAAATACAACAAGACTCTGATAGCTGCATGGATTAGAGAATCCTTCACAAAAACATTAATTTCGCATGCCCAATCTTAATTACCCACACCATCCACTTCAATATCTCTGTAAAACCAATTCAAACTTTACTACTCTTTTCAAAACAAATCTCTCTCTCTCTCTCTCTCACACACACACACACACATAGAGAGAGAGAAGCCAGAAAATACATGAATTCAAACACTTTCTTCTCTCAATATATATTATATACATGTGCAGATTCTGACCCTCTGAAGAAATAAACACAATATACAATTTGCAACTTCATGTATTGATCCACATAGTAAAAATATCCTACCCCCAATAATATATTGACTATAAAAGTGAAAATCAAATTAAAGAACATGAAGAAATATCAAATCTCCTCTCTCATCTCCATCAGATCAACTCATATCATAAACTATACTTCTTTTAAATATGCAAGATCCATCTCTAAAACCGCAACAAATAGAGGAAAAGAAAGTAAAACGATTAATTACCAAGTTTAATGCAGATGCAGTCCTTACAAACCGACTCAACCATGACTGTAACTTAATCATCACAAATGGGCCTCAGCCCCTGGAGCATCTTCATTAACCTAGGACCAAATCACTTACCATTGGCGATCTCCCTTAGCACTTTTGCCTGAACTGAAATGACCATTATACATTTCAAAGAAAAATTTTATCCTCTGACATTTGGCTTTACCAAACCATTTTGTGACTAACTTACTACATTATATGTGAATATGTTCAGAAGCATTACGAACATTGTTGAAATTGTACCGCAAATGAGTAGAGTGCTTAATTAAGTCAGTTCTAAATCCATCTGCACCACCTATAAAGATGATCCCAACACCATCCTTATTATATCACCCCACTCATCTAATAGCAATGTCTGTTCTGGAATAAGGGCAAATATTAGTAGACTGATAAGGAGCTTAAACCACTAA
The DNA here is from genome assembly GCA_026898435.1 of Prunella vulgaris. Lineage (NCBI taxonomy): Eukaryota > Viridiplantae > Streptophyta > Magnoliopsida > Lamiales > Lamiaceae > Prunella > Prunella vulgaris. Next base: position 962,693 of record JAPKLY010000096.1, read on the forward strand.
ACTCAGTTGTATGGCCAGTGATATTTAAAAATTGCCGACACAACAAGCACCAAACAAAGTAAATACATTAACAGTAACAATTCCTATGAGATGATTAAAGACAAAGTGAGAGCTTGTTTTTATATCAGAATCTAAGCCCAGAACGCAATTAAATATCACCAAAAGAGTAATTGAATGAAGTCGAATCAATGAACAAATTAGGCCACATACCTAATGCATTACAAAAGTTCATAAGAAAGTGTATCATATATATAATGAAGTTGTGCACACAAAACATGATGTTTAACTAAAAGTTATTTAATTATGAAGGTGTTTGGAGATATATAAAAGTTCTTAAGAAAGTCTATCATATATATTCAAGCTTCAAAAGACAAGACTAACAAGGAAAAAAACTGCCCAAGAAAAGTAAACCACAAGTAAATGACAATTATACTGGCTACAATAAATTCCTTAAGTTTATAAGTATTATTTTAATCCAAACATTCAACTAGTGACATCTGATCTGACATCCTCTGTTTTTCAGGTATAAAATAAGTAGCACAAAGATACTTATAAGATCATTAAATAAACACATGTAGCCTTAATATAGTCGGTTCCCTCTGTCATGGAAAATTAATGCCAAAAGAAAGAGAAAAAATGGGGTCGAGACCCAAATACCTCAGGTTGGATGCGGCGTCGTTGAGGTCATACAGAAATACGGCAGAAGAGGGGTGCTGGAAAACCAGCGTCGCCACCAGAAGTAGTTGTTCTTTCTTGGCGGAGATTTTAGAGGGCAATCTGCTACCACTACATGAAGGAATCATCTTTTCGCAAGCTGGAAATTCCCATGCCTTCTTCTTTTCTGATTTAATCACAAAAGCTCTAACTATTATTCTTAACACAAAATCTGGAACAGAGAGAAAATGAAATGGAGAGAGTATAATTGATGCTGTGTAATGTAATATTACAATCATATTATTTTCACTATTATTGATGGTAGTGAAGATGTGGGACCTGGAATAAAGAGCTATTTGAAGACATTTCCACATAAGGACTATGGTGAGAGGCACTCTTATGAAATTATTATTAATTAATTAGACTACACATGTGTATATATATTACGTCTGATCAGGCAATGAAATGATATGTGTGCCGTAACTTGCATATAGTTCAATCTAGAAGACGAAAAACACTTCATCAGTGGGTCACTGGATGGAATGGTTCGGATTTGGAGCATACCCAACAACCGAGTTGCTGAAAAGGTACATTGCATCTACGGCATTCAATCTAAGAACAATAAATCTTGTTTCCATTTTCTTTTTCTGATCAATAAATGTATGATCAGGTGGATAAAGAAACAACAGTGAAGATGTATAAAACAATGGTGCTCGTCCAAGTAATGGATACCATTTTCTATGAAGCTCAAAGGCAAGGGAGGATATCCTTCAAGTAATGGATACCAAGAGGTTTGCATCTCTAACACAGGCCCTCAAATTCTTGATAATCCGGAATAAGCAACAAGCAGCAATACAGTGGGGGAAAGGGTTAATTTCTGGAACTTAAAATTGAGATAACAGTTACAAAAAATGAAAATTTTCAGAAGCATCAAACAATGCCTACCAAACCAATACAAGTCCATAGAAGCGAACAAAGGGCATAAACATTAAATAAGCTCAACATCAATAACTATGTAATCAGATTTTAATGACTCTTAACCAAGGGAAAATTATACATTAATGACCCGTAGGACAAATTTTGAAAATTATATTTCTGGAGAATAATTGGCACTTCCAAACTTGTGTGTTCATTAATATGCAGGCATTAAAGTCCTAACTAGATTGAGGAATTTAGATCATTAATATCCAGGCATGAAATGAAGCTGACATGAAACAACACACAAACAAGTAAAGACATGAGATTTTTCATAAAATTCAAAATACCTGCAAAAATGTTAGGGCTGGAACCCTAATTCAGAGTAGTCGGCTTTCCTAACGCCGGAATCAGCACAATCTAGAGCAAACGAGTATTATATGTAAAGAGTGAGACAGAACGGAAGAATCAGATAGAGACATAGGAGAAGCTGAGGGAGACAGAGCAAATAGAGAAAAAGAGCAAAAACAGACAAAGAGTGAGAGAAAGAAGAAAGTGAGACAGATCCTGGTAGCATTGTGGTGGACGAACGACGTAGATGATGGAGAAGGCACTGGCACGAACAGAGGTGCAATCGAGATTTAGGCGTCGCGCAGTAGGAGTGGCGGTGGAGCAACAACGACAGTTGGAGTCACGGTGGAGGATGCGTCAGGGAACTACGATCAATTTTTCTTTTTGTTACAGTTATCAGAGCTTTCTGAAAGAAGGAACTTGGATTAAAATTTTCTATGTAACAGAGAAAATTGGTGGGGTGGGGGGGGAGGGGGCAAAATAATAGGATTACCGCGCATTTTACCCTGCCAAATTAAATAATACTATGAAATTTTCATTTATTTGCGGCAAAATTATTTTATTTTGCATACATATTGAAATTTAAAAAGTTAGCAATAAGATATACGTTAAATTAATTAGTACAGAAACTCCTAATTTAATATACTTATTATTTATGGAAAATTCGTGTATACATCGTTTATACTACACACTCATATTAAATGGTATTACTCATTTTCACAAAATATAATTATTTTAAAAACAGTTGCATCGTGTATAAGAATTGAATAGTATTACTCCAAAATTAATTATACGGTGCAACAGATCTACACAATGTTAATATTTGTGAATGATTAAGGGTTAATATCAATTTGTCACCTGTACTGTATCACTTATTTTAATGTGCAACATATACTAATTTTTTTATCAAACTGCAACTTGTACTATAAAAAATTGACCAATTGCAATCTATACTCATATTTTATTCTTTTTCTTGTAAGTGCTATATTTTTTAATGTTATACTCATCAATCCATATCAATAATTTATTTATATTTATTTTTTGCCACAAAAAATCGATGCCGGTAAAAAAAATCTTGTTTTTTCCAAATATCGATTTAAATTATTAATCGAATTTCAATTATGTTATCGTCGTTCTATAGAAATTAAATTTATTTTAACATCAATTTTTTAATTAATAATTATAATATAAATTAAGTAAATGAATAATATGTAATGAAGAGTATAATATTAACAAATACAGCACTACCAAAAAAATAAAGAATAAAAGTTTACTTTAGGTAGCATTTTGTAAATTTTTCATAGTGTAGGTTGCATTCTGATAAAAAAAGTAATACAAGTTGCAAATTGAAATAAGTGATATAGTACAGGTGGGAAATTGATTTTAACCCGAATAATTAATATTTGTTCTTATAGTAACACATTTTTTGCTCTTGCA
>JAPKLY010000096.1:966059-1062561 GCA_026898435.1 Prunella vulgaris
TGTTCTTATAGTAACACATTTTTTGCTCTTGCATTATGTGAAAAATTGTTTATTCTATAAAAATAAATGAATATATGTAAAATAATAATATTTTATAAGATAGTAACACATATTTGCTCTAATAGTAACACACATTTGTCTCCCAATTTGTGTTACTATATGTGCAAATATATGTTACTATATGAGCAAAATATAGTTTTATGAGAATAAATATGTGTTTCTTAATTTATTCATCATCACTTTAAATCTAGGTATATTGGTTAATGTAATACTTTTTTTTTATAATAAAAAGATAATTATTTCTATAAAAATAAATAAATATTTGTAAATAATCAATATTTATTCTTAAAGTAACACACATTTTGTTGTTGCATTATGTGAAAAATGATTTATTCTATAAAAACAAATTAATATATGTAAAATAATAACATTTTATAAGATAGTAACACACATTTGCTCTAATAGTAACATATATTTGCTCTCCAATTTGTGCTACTATATGAACAAATTTGTGTTACTATATAAGTAAATGTGTGTTACTATACTAACATAAATTGAGAGCAAGTTTTAAATTTATTATATAATATTATTTAATTTATTCTTAAATTTATAATAATTAAAAAATAATAATAAACTAAAATTATTATTTGGACCTGGGTTGCGCTGGGCCTGTGTGTGTTGCCAGGGTGAGGTGGGGGAGTTGGGAGGGGGGGTTGTGGGGGAGGAATTAACATGCAAACTATCTGGGCTGGGCGAGGACGTGTGTATGGGGGAAGGGGTTTGGCGGGTGAGTTTATTAATTTTTTTAGTTTACTTTTGAAAATTTTTACGGTAGAAATTTCTATATAATTTTTTATCCAAAAAAAAAAACAATAAGCAAAAAAAGAGAGAACAATTAAAAAGAACAAGTAATATATGTTGAAACTTTTACATGAATTACAAGCATATGTTTAATTCCTTAATTCTCATATTTTGTTTGATGAATTGAATTATAGTTAACAATCACTCTTATTAATTTGTATTATCAAGGTCATCAACAACATATATCTATATTTATGTTATTATTTTATTCAAAAAATATTATTTTTCTTAATTTATGTATCCAATAAATGTTATTAATTTCAAAATGGAGGGAGAAACACACAAAATTCAGTTACACTCAAATTTAATTGTATCCTTACTTAAAAGAAAACAAAATCAATAGTATAAAATTGAATATATATTGTCTAGTTACTCAAAGTCAAAAGAGAACTTCTGTTCCTTCAAAGAAAAGTTGTACGTCCAAATAAATAATAACTAAAAAAAAAAGACGAAGCATGATGAAGTATAGGGTGAAGTTAGGTTTATACAAAAGGTATGACTTAATTTATTAAAGAATATTAATTATTTTTACTGAAAAATATTAATTTTTTAGGGTACAATTATTTTCACTAAAAAAATATTCTACCCATTCATAATATTTAGTACTCTTTAATTACGTGTGGTTTAATACAATATGTCAAAGAATATTATGTGGTGTTGGGAGATCCGTTTACAAATAAAATGATTGTATATAAAAGTATGCTTATATATCTCACAATATCATATAATATCCTCCGACATGTCACATATTGCATAAAATCAAGTGCAGTAAAAAATGACTAAATATTGTGAATGAAAGAGTATGAGTTGTTTTATAAAAGGGTATTAATTATTATTATTGTATTAGTCTTTCTATTAAAAAATATTACAAAAGAATTTATGTATGAATAAAATTTACACTTACTAATAATAAAAATTGAGTATGTATAGTGTGAAATTTTATTATACATAAATTAATTAAAATACTTTTTAAATAAAAATACTTATACACTTTGATAATAACAACTGATATGCAGCAATGGATAATGGAGTCATTCTGGGCCCAAGTGAAGGAATGCTTGAAGATGTGTATGCAGCAATGGATAATGGAGTCATTGACATGGTCTACTACATTCCAAGAACAGAGAATATGATGGCCCACCAAATGGCGAAGGAAGCAAGGGGTAATCCGACACCTCATGACTGGTTAGGATGACTGGTACCCGTGGAGAAGGATGAGACTCACTGTGTGCTTATATATTGTATGTTTTTAGATGTGAGGCTGTTTTCCTTTCAAAAAAAAAAAAAGATAATAACAACTGATATCTTTAAATAAAAACAACTAATATTCTTTAAATTAATTTATACATAAAAATATTTAAACTCTATAAGTTTGCATACAAATAAAAGTTTGGTAAGCAAAATATTTCAATGGGCGGTCTTTTAAATATAATAGCTGGAGTTTTCAAAGTTTAATTTAAAAAATTCCATAAAATTAAAAGATTTGGTAAAGAATCTTTCCGCATTCCGCAATAATGTTTTGATTTAAAGGTTAGGTCTGCGGCACTGCGCACAGTCTTCCCCAAAATTTCAAACCTGAACGCCGTCTGCCGCCTTGCCTCGCCTGGCGCATTCAACCATTAATTAAACCCTATTAAAAGGTTTGTTTGTTTGAATCTTAATTTCTGAGCCTAAATCTGTTGCACTAATCTTAAGGTGTAATTTTGCATATTTTTCTTCAATTATGATTCATGAACTTTCAATTGCTTATTTGTATATATGAGAATATATCGTCATGTATCCTCTGCTGTTCGAACTTTCAATAAAAAATACTATTGAAGATGTAAATTTGAGATATTGTGTTTAATTTCAAGATCTATTTATAATTTTAGAAATTTTATGAACAAATTTCATGATAGATAACTCAAATAACTTATTGCCATTTTAGGTTAACACAGCTTGTAAGGCAGAGATGAACCATGTACCAATAGAGGAGCTTGGAAAAGGCATTGAACATGGTCATCTAATAATTATAGTTACCTAATTATGATATCTATTCGGGCATGATACCACATAACTTATACTTATGCTTATAAGTTGATAATTTTTAATAGATTGTTATAGTTTCACAATGTGATATGTACAAGGTCATAATTCATTTGGTATTGATAAAGTTGAACTTCTAACTATGTTTACTATTGTTCCAACAGTGATACATTGCCAATATCTACTGTTTATTAAATTTTCTTATTTGCTTAAGCAATCATGGATTTTGTGTATGCTATATTTACAATTCATGATGCAGAAACTCAATTTGGTTAATGGGTGGGCTTCACAGCAGAGCTGAAGAAAATAGGTCCTTACTTTGAAGCTTTCAAAGTAAATACTTATGGTGCTTTTCTTTTGACAAGAAAACTTAAGGTACTTTGGAATAAGCATCTTCTCTTGTTCCTAGTTTGTCCATGGAAGATAGGAATAAGTGTAATGGAAAAGACAAAAGAGTACTGTTCATTCTGTTTTAGTGAACTGAATTGCATGTTATATGTAAATATATTAGTAGGTAGTAAATAAGTAATAAAAATATACTGATTTTCACATACAATATTTGTAGGGAATTAGTGATTTAATAGAAAAATTGCATTAGTTCTTAATAGAATTTCTTATAGGCTTCAACTCCATATTGTAAATTTCTTAAATAGGGATGAATGTTGCACTTATGTGTACGTAAATTCAGCTTCTGATAGGCTGAAATATTATGATATATTTTTTACATATAAATACTGCTTTGATCACCTATATTGCTGGAACCTTAGTTAGAAAATTAGAAAAGAGGTTGTGCTCTTGGTTTTAAATTTCAGTAATGCAAGTTTTGCTTTTGCTTTGCTAATCATTCAGGAAAGAGGTTGTGTTCTTTTATCATGAATAATATGCTTTTGCTTTTCCACTAACTGGTTTTAGTTATGGGATTGTTTCGGATTTATTTTTTGTTTTGATGTTATAAAACATTGTAGAAATTAAAGTTTGAATAGAACAAATGTTATATGAATCTTTGGTAATAAATCCAAGTAAATTAGAGTTTAGCCCATTTTGATTGCACTGCTAATAAGCTAGTATGATCAATATTATCAATCACTGATTTTGGGTACTCAACACTTTTTTCATTTTGTAACCTTGTTATTTTTTTAAGAATATAATTCATTTAGTTTTCATTTTTGAAGCATTTAGAGTTAGATGTTTGACGAAGTTATGGGATCATATGTATCACATTCCACTTTATAGTCCACCATGTAGCATGTGTCTATTTGTTAGTAATTTGCGTGCATAAAACTAGTAACCTTGTTACTTTACTTAATTTTACTATGTGTATTTTTGGGGTTAAGGGTAGTGAACTAGTGCTTAGAGATGCATATTATCAACTGCTGCTTGGTGAATTTTGTAACAACTTAGTTAATACAACTTGATTGATCAAGAATAGTTCTAGTATGTGGTGCCATATGTCGGTTTCATCTTTTACATTTGGAGGCATATATGGTAACTCAAAAGATATTAACGTCAATTACTCCATCAATTTGACTTTTTGTCAATTATTTAAAAGATGTACTCCTTTTGTTTGTCTTTTTTTTTTTCAAATGATAATCTGCTTCAAATGTTTTCTTGCTAATTTACTAAAAAAAATTCCTACATTCCTTAAGTCGGTGATGTGATTTCTATCTTCTAGGTTTTCTGATATGGCTCCAGAAGGTCTACTGAACCTGAAACAAAAACGTAGTTTCGTTTTAAGAACAACTATTAAAGGACTTCTTACTAAGGAAAGAGTTATAGAAGGTGCAAATACTTTGTCAGACAATTAGAACACTTTGCCAAATACAGCATCTCAGGCTTCTGAGACACTTGGACATGTAACCTCTCCAATTCCATCGACAGAGAGCGTCCAACATGCATCAATTGAAGAGGTTCCTGCAACAACAGGTAATGTTTGTATTTTCTGGTTTTATTATGCTTTCTTGAGTATCTTAAGAACTAAATATATGTACAACGAAATTATATGTTGTAATTCTTTTATATTCACGAAATTGGGTAAGTCATATATACATATTTATTATATAGAGTTAAGTTACTAAAATTGATGTTAATTTGTCAATTTTTTTTAATTTATCATGTTCATGTTCCATGGCCCAAAACTTCAATATCATGTATACATGTAATAACAATTACTACTTCGTCACAATAAATACTATTCCGTGACGAATTATATAAAATATGACGAAATAATTTATCTATTCATGACAAAAATAATGTCACTAATATTTGGTGAGTAGTACAATACATGGATATTCGTCGCAAAAAAATTAATTTTTAGTGACAACAATTCAGATTGTCATGTCAAATTGAACTTTTAGTGACGAAACACCATATTAGCGACAAAAATTTAATGCTAAAAGTGACGATTTATTTGTCCCTATAGATGAAATGATATAGTAACGATGCCTTTTACTGTCACCAAATGTGAATTTTTTTATGACGAATCGAAAAATGTCACATTTACCAAATACCACGCACTTTCAACGACGTTCTTTGCAAAAAAAATTTTGTCACCAAATGTTGATTGTGACGAAAAATAAATATTTTATGACAAATTTTTTCGTCGTAATTTCTCAAATTTCTTGTAGTGACGGATCGTGAGACGAAGAAAAAATGGTAAGTTTAATACGTAATGATCATATATCTACTACATAGCGGCAATAAAGTTCTGTACATTTTTTACAAAAGTTCTGTAGATTTTTTATGCCTGATAATATATTGTAAGTATTTTACAATACTTTAATACAATACCATGTGAACCTTCAGATTTAGATGATGTATGTGAACTTGTAAGCACATTCAGCTTCAGGAAAAAATGCTTCTTATTCTTTTAATACATTCAACTTTATGGTATAATATGTTATAAATATAATGAGCAGGATTTTATTACATATCTATTTGTTGTACAAGTGCTTCAACTTCAACTAATACACGCATGTCAAGTAAGAATGCTGGAAGAGCTAGAGGTAAATATGAACATTGTATGTTAATAAAAGAAAAACAAAATTATACACTTATATTTCACTATGTTTGTAGGCAAAAGAGAGCTAATTGGAGAAGATGATTTTATAAATGATTCAGGTAACCTTTATAAGTGAAACTTTGTCTATATTAATAAGTACACTCGAACCCTACACGTAGTTGTAACCACAATTTCATCAACTTTTGAAGATTGTGGAAGTAGAGGACAAAGTAGAAGACCAAAGGGAAATAGAAGAAAACCGCATAACAAGCACTGCACTTACAGTCAAGGTATTATTTTAAATTGATGAATATATAAAATATAACCAATGTCAAACCTTTATTCCTTACAGAGGTACATTATATAATGAAAGTATTACAGTTACTTATTATACGGTGTTTCTATTTTATTGCTGTATACAAATTGTTAAGACATGGAGAATCTAACCAAGGGTGGAGCATTGGATGACATTTTGGGTGCATCAACAACAGATTCAAGTGATAATGAACCTGGATTAAGAAATTGTTATGGTAAGACGATGATTTAAATTTAAATTTCATTATTTTGATTTATTGAATCTGAAATACAGTCAATGTGGTCTAAATATCTTCTCCTTCTTAAATATGTTATGTACAGGAGATGACTTCTTGGAGGCTGGAATTAATTATTTTAGAAGTACAATGGTGGCAACAACACGAGAGATACAGAGCCTAAAATTTAAGGATGTTCATATTAGAGAAATTAAAAAGACACCTTTTTGGTTTCTGTTCAATGCTATTCGAAAGACAAATTTTGAAGTTTATAGGTTCATGTGGCAGAAGTATGAGGAAGATATACAACGTATAATGTGTAGGTTTGATAAAGCACTGAAACTTTCTTAATTGGTGGGGAAAGACTAAAAATTACTAGTAGAGATGTTCAACTTATAATGGGAGTTATATGTGGAAATAGGCCAGTACCATTAAAACAAGCTGCGTATAATATGCCACCATTGGCCATTAGATGTTTTGAGCCAGAACAGGAGTTACATAAAGGTAAATACATTCTTACTAAAAGGAATGTCTTTAAAAAATGGAGGAAGTATTGGAACAGAGTGACCATACTAGCTGTCTTGATGTAGCTAGATTAGTGCATTTATATTTAATGACAGCGGTCCTTGCCCCTGGGAGGAATTCATCTATACCATGCATGGCATTATTCAGTCTTCTTGGAAAATGTGGAAGATATCAGGACTTTTGATTGGTGTAATGTAGTGGTGGAATTGTTGAGTGGCGAGCTGAGAGGTTCAACGAATCTGAAGATTGCAGGTTGTGCAATTATACTACCTGTAAGTAACTCTGAAATTACTATATTAATGTCTGGTGATTTACTATTATATACTTTCTAAATCATTTCCTCTTTAGTTCTGGTTGCTAGAACATACGAACATTATCACCTTAACATACCCAGTTTTATTCCCAAGAGCACTACAGTGGGATCTATCAGGTCTAAATGAGGCCCTTAAAAGGATAAGCTTGGCAAAACTGAAACCAGATGATATAAGCAATTATACTAATTATTTGGAAATACTTTTAATTTTTTTTTGGACACTACGTCTCTGTACTGTTATTGCAGCATATAAACTAACTATATGATGAATTGGATGCTACAGCTTTACAGGTTAAAATTGAACCCAACATCAATGGAAAAGGACAGTCTTCGAGATTTAAAGCAAGCTTGGGAAAAGGGGAGTTCAAAAAATGCTGGAAGAGTGTTGTCTGCTAATAGTCAAAGTCCTCGCAGAAGAAGACGCGACGAAGGACCATCCACCTATGTTTCAGAATCGGATGCTATAGTATATCCTACAGTTCCCATTTGTACAAGACCGAACGAAGGGCAGGTAGAAGTAAATATTGAAGATAAGGAGAATGAGGTTGCAGTGGGGGGTGCATCTGTTATTTCAAATGATGGAAGACATGAGGTTGTGCAAAGTGAGAAAGAACCGTTATTAAGGGAAGAAGATAAGGGTGTAGATACTCCAAAACCATTCAATGATGCAGTGATATTTGATCCAGTTCCTAGTGAAGGATATCTAGTGTTTAGTTTGGGATTGACAAATGAACTTGGTCAAATTGCTGATACACAGGAGAAAGTAAATGCAGTGGTTGCAGATATATTAAAGTCGGACGAAAGGGTAGAGACAAATCACATTTGGGAAGCTCAAATTTTAGAGTTGAAGGAAAAGGTTTCAAAGCTGGAATTTGAAATTGGCAAACAGAATGAAGGAAAATGAATGGCTTCAGGAAAATACTATTTTTGAAGAGAAGATGGGTTCAAAGGATACTAAGTTGGGAATATTACAAGGGGAGCTATGTAGAATTAAAGGGGAACTAGCTGAGGTCTCTGCTTCTTGCAAAATCACTATTTCCGAGAAGGATGCTGAACTGGAAAAGTTCAAGAATGAAGCAAGCAGTTTGAGTGGAATTAAATGAAGCTAATGATAAATTGCAGCAAATAACACACCCAACAGTCACACAGATGCTTGAGGATAGCGGATCACTAGAGCATATTGATGCTATTGCAGAGAGGGAAATCACAAAAAGTGCTAATAAGAAACTGTTGTCTGAGAACAAAGATCTGCATGAGAAAATCATACTAATGGAAGAGTTGGACAGTTACAAAGATGATGATACAAGCAGAGATTCACCTAAATTGGATGAGAATTTGGTCAAGCAGGCAACCACTCCAGGAACTATTGCACGTAATGTGAAAGCACGAACAAGGAATTCTGAAAAAAAAAAAAAAAAAGCAATAGAGATGAGCCCACAGCTTGATACTGGTGACCTAGTCTCTGCCCATGAGTGCAGAACAACTACAAGGACTTATAAGTGGGAGAACTCATATGCTGCAGTAAAAAAGATAAGTAGAGATTTAAAGGTTTGTATTGAAGAAAGCTGGAGGGAAGGAGGAGAAGAGTAAGTTGTATTGCTTATTATCCACTGATTGTCTTTTTATACATATATGACTTGTTCGGAGCACATTTTTCATTCAATTGACTGTGACCCTTGTAGGAGTCTGGCATGGAGTTCACCTGATGCAATGGCAATAGTATATCTGAGAGATATAATAGCAATCCTTCAACATGAGAGACTTTCAACAGGGGTAATGTTTTCTCTTGCATATGTATATACTGTTCTTCCTTTTAGGGCATATGAATATTAAACTCTCAGAGCTTCATACAGATATAAGAAGAGATATATTCTAGCAAGATGATGTTTGTAGGTAATTGATTCATGGGGAAAATTGTTGCAGAACAGATACGCTGACAGAATAGCGCACAATGACATACAAATTTTTTAATCTTGCTGCTGGGTAAATACAGAATCCAAATAGTTGGTAGTGCTTGCTCTGATGAAGTATGTTTCTTTTATAATTGAAATGGTATATTTTGTTATATAGGAACTTATAGCTGCTAACAAAACTGGAAGCATCAAAAGCTTGAGTGCATTGGTTGACCAACGTATTGAGATAATCTCAACTAAAGCTGTATTGTTATTTCCCATGCTGACTAGAGAATATGACAGTGACTCAGTTAGTCTTGGTGATCACTGGATGTTGTTGAAACTTGATTTGAAAAACAGTACCTGGAGTTTCTTTAACTCAAATGCACCGCGCAGCCTTCGAAAAAAAGATGTTCACTTGGAACGATCGATGATTGTGGTTAGTATGCGTGAATTCAGTTATATAAAATTGTAGCATTATTATGACTAACACAAACTTGATACATATAGGTTCTAACACTAAAATTCCCAATCACAGGTGGAATATGTAAACAAGCTACTGAAAAAGCGTGCTAATAGTTGTGTTGATTTCAAACAAGAACTGCATATGGGATACCTTGACGGGCCACCCATTTCCTACCCATGTCTACTACAAGAATCTACCTCACTTGATTGTGGGGTTATTGTCTGTTACACAATAGAGAATGAAATTAACAAAAATCCATTTGAAAGAAGAGTTTTTACCAATTCTGCTTCTGGGGATTATCGTTTGAAGATGGTGGATTGGTTCATGAGAGAATGAATAATTTGGTAACTAGATAGCTGAAGAATATTTGAATTCTGATGGAGGGACACTATTTTGCTGGGTTTATTTGCTTTAATGTGTTTGAGTGCAAAGAAGGACACTATATCAGATGCATTATGTGAACCCTGTATTTTTTCATCTTATCATGTTATGTAATGCTGCCTTACATTAGGGGTATTGTTATTGAACAAAAAGTCGTCAAAAAACTCTACCTTATATGTAATGTTGATTATTGAAGCAGCTATAGATATTAGGAACCAGACAATGTTTGGAAACTCTTGCTAGCATTTTAACGTGAATGTAACTTAATGCAAAAAATGTATTCCTGCTACTATGCCATTGTGTCGTGTATGTTATTAGCTGTTTAATATTAATGTTTTGACCAGGTAGCTTTATGTTATGTTAAAGTACTGATTTTGTAACTTGAATATGTTTTCAAGTTTACATATTGAGAAGTAACTTATTGATCCGGAACTCGCAAAAAATTCTTATGCCAAAAATAGGTTTTTTATCTTATGACAAAAATAGGTTTTCATGATATAGGGTTTAAATCAATTGCTATACGTACAGTTGAAGATTTATCTAGCCTAAAAGCACTCGAAAAAATAGATTGGAATTATTTGGAGTACAAGCACCAGGCATTTGTTCTGCATACTTAACATGTATTAGTGTACAAATCTGATTACTAAACAGTACTGCTAGTACTATTCGAAAGAATAGTAGGTACAGTAGGGTAATATTTATGCATATCTATTAGTTAACGGATAGTACTAGACCCGGCTACCTGTTTAACCTTTTGTACTATTAACATGTAGCACATTCAGTACTTCTGCATACTTAACATGCTAGTACACTTAAATCCCAATACTTTTACATATGGCTGTAATACATTACTGACAAAAACATGCACGTGATGAGGGTGGAAACATATAGGACCAACACCAGTCAGCATCAGTATATTCCAAAAAGCAATTGAAAGTTTCTAAAACTCATGCACATTCTCTATCAACCTGGGTATAAAACATAATGTAACTGCAGAACAATACCAAAAATGCAATAAATGATAACTTCCATATATAGCTAACATTAATTCTTCAAATTTAGATCAACCAAACGCATTAATGATACAGATAGAAACTTTGTCTCTGGTACAACCATACTCCTGCAGTAATGGATACATAATACCTACCCAGAGCTTCTTAAATAGGACACAACCAACACCCCCACAAAAAACCCAATGATTGGCATGGTAAATGCCTCCATCCTCTGTCCCAGAAATGGAATACTAGTGGGGAGAATCAAACGACCAAAACAAACCCAGATCACCCAAAACATTGTTTCAGACTTTTCATGGCCCACTATATTAATACATACACACTTACAATAATTACTAAATAATACATCTCACTAGGATGATTAAATACGACATGCATAAATTAAGAGTTAAACAGGTGGCAGGAGGCTTTGAACAAACGGGAAAATCGTGCAACATTCTGGCTTAAAAATGGGGTTCAGAACCATAGTGTAAAGCTTACTGTCCAGATTGTACTCCACAAAGCGTCCAACAGGTTCTACATGTAGCAACAAGACATCCTTTTGAGGCCTCAACAGATGAAGGGGCTGGATACCAAGAATGAGTTCATCTTCCCCACGTGGGTAGCCGGGCTCGAAATCAAGCTTCTTCCATGACCGATCATCATTGTAGTTTTCAAGAAGCCACACCTCCAGATCGTCAAAGCCATGGCAAAGAGAGTTATAGATGACTAACTTGTCGTCATCCACAGCAGCTAACTCTCCGTACCGGCGAACAAGATTCCTATCTTACTGCAAAGTAATCAGCCTCCAGCTGTTGTCCCTGCAGTTGAAAGAGGCAATAGATTGTGTATTGAAACCATAACCAAATGGAAACATTCCCAAATCAACCCAGCTTTTAGAAATTTAAGAAAAAACCTGGACAACAGAAATATTATCAAACGTGCTAAAAATCAAAGCCCTCAGCACCTTGTACTCTTGGGTATCGGCAACATAACCAATCCCAAAATAAGCAGTTGCAATCTCAAAAAGGTCTTGTTAGATGTGGGGTGCCTCACCCAGAAATTGTCAGCAATATCAGCGCAGAGAATGAAGGAGTTTGCACTAGCTATGCAACTAACATCAGGATCTCCTTGAAGGATGTTTCTGCGATTCCCAGGATCTAACACGGAGTTGGGTTCGTAACCCAAGGGATAGAAACCCATCTGACTCTGCATCGCAAAACCCCACCGATTTAGATTTTTCATCATCTCCAGGTGCTGAACGCCAATGAAATGACGATTGGAGATAAGATGCTCCCACGCATGGTTCACCATTTTCATTCTGGTGAGGGGTTTGGGTGGTACCCGGAAAGGATGTCCATCATGATTTCATCGGGGAAGGTAGTTCCACCGAGAGTGATAGATGGAGGAAGGTTTGTTCTCGCCATTGTTGTTGCAGAGAGAGAAGAGAGAAGATGATATTTTCTTGATGAGGGTTTCTTAGCTGTGTGCATTTAATGAGATAGGATATCCCTAACATCAGATATATACTGTTTGATGAGACACTTTCCCTTGAAAAGGTGTATATGCTAAGACGCCGTTTGGCTTTCTTACGCGGGAGAATTACAGTGGAATTAAACTGAAGAAGATGATATGACGTGTATATACGTGAATGGTTGCATCGTTTTCTTTCTATTAAGTGAAATATTTTTTGTTGGGGTCAACATTGGTTTTACTTAAACATATTTATTATAAGATGATGTGCTAATTTTATCTGGTGCATAGCTATTTTTATAATATTAGACTTCTATTTGCTAATATTTTACTTTTCAAAAAAAATGATTGTGCTCAATTTTAATATACAACTAATAAACTATAATATTATATGACAAATCAGATATCATAGTTAGCAATTATTGACCCAATTCACAGTTCGCTTTAGTGACCTATCAAAATATTGGGTCAATAAATTTAATTAACATATTTATTTTACTTTCACAATATATTATCATATTCATTAAAGTTTTTTTAAATTTAATTATTCAATTATTAATTAACATAATTTCCTTACAATTAAAATAATGAGATTATATTTATGGATTTTTTTTAAAATTATTACAGGTTTTATTTTTAGTTACGAAAATAATGTTGTTTTCAATATATTTATGAAAATAAGCAAAATTGTGAGTTGTGTTCACGATTTCAGGAGAAACGTGAACTGTATTCACGTTACATAAACGATTCACCAACATCCGTTAAATTTTGTTTGCTGATGTAAAAAAATGTGAATCCTACGTTTTTTCTTCGAATAATGTTAGTTGTTAGTAGTTAGTACACCAAGTTTCCTTATACTCTAAGAAATTTTCAAGTCCAAACTTATATCTCCCTTCTAATTCGTTCCCAAAGGGAATCGAACTCAGGTCACTCACTCAAATAGAAGGCGTACTCACGTGAATTATCCGACAGATTCTCACGGAGGTGGAGGGCAAATCCATGTGAATTGTTGACTTACATTCAAACTGACGCAATTAATTCAATTAATTGTTATATACTTAATTAATTTTAATTCCTATTATGAATTTGCTATTTGAAGTACACGTTTGGGTCGGTTTACATTGGATATTCTTTGGTGCACTGCTTTAGCATCTCAAACTTTGTTGATAAATAATTATAACAAATGTCCTTTCTAAAAAAACATTGAATAATTTGTGGGTAGTAAATTGAACAAAGTGTAGTGAATTGCACCGTGGGTATTAAATGATGAAGAATAGGAGGGGAGTATTCGCATCCTTATTTTACTTGAATTTTTTGTTAAGACATATATGTTTCAGGATTCACCTTAATTAATTTAGGGCTTTCTCATCCTAGCTTAGCTTCATACGAGTTCGAAATTTAAAATTTCATTCTTAATCCAAACTTAAAATTACTTAAACACTTATTATTATTTTTCAAAAAATTCCCTAAATGTAGTTGATTTAATTTATAATTAAAATTTATTTTTTATTAAAGTATTAATATTATGATTTACTATTTTTATTATTTAAATGGATATTTCATGTGAAATAAGTATCCCATTAAAAATAAAGGAAACTACCCATTTTTATAAATATAAAAGTTTTTTACCCATTCCTTTTGAAATTCTTTTTTTTTTTACCCACTCCTCCTAAAATTTTTTTTTTTACCCAAGTGGTCCACTCTCTTACCTCTTACTCCATTCACATTCCTCTATCTCTACTCCACTCTTTTAATTTTTTTATTCAATCATAAATTAATAAATTAGTTAAAAATTAATAATTTTTTATTCAATCATAAACTAATAAAAAAATTATTTATATTAATAAAGTACATCACTTTTTAAATCAATTATTATAAGTTGTGCTAAATAGTTATAAATTTCTCATTAATTAATAAATAGAAAATAATTAGAACTATTATAAGAAATATAAAATTAATTTGAGTAAAAGATATTTAATTTATGTATTGGGTTGGGTTGGGTTGGAGGGGGGTGGGGTGGGATTGGGGAAGAGGAGGTACATGGGTATAAAACTTTTTATTTTTGAGTGGTGGGTAAAAAACTTTTTTTCTTATAAAAATGGGTATTTTTACCCTTTTCCACTAAAAATAAATACAAATCATAGCATTTGAAATAGAATTGGACATGAACATTTCATTCATAATTTATTCATTCGTGCACATCATGTTATAAGTATGTTAAATATTTTTCTATAGTCATCATTAAGTATATTGCTATAGACGTTGGACTTACATGCATATAAATACAATGTGAGGTGACAATTTATTTATGACAATTGTGAATAAAAAATTAAGATTTGACATTCCACATCAGAACAAATTAATTTGAGAGACTAATCTCATTATTCATTAACGGAAGCCACAACTAAAAGCCAAAACAAGATTGTATATTGATTGATTGAACACAAAAATTGATAGCACCTGAATATTTCAAACATAAGACTTAATAATTGTAAATAAATTATTAAAATATTAAAGTTATATTGCATTAATGTAGATAGTAGAATGTATTTTGGTATGAGAAGAGATTATAAGGAAGTTAAATTTACAATAAAGAGAACTTTTAATAGTTTCTCTATGACCTGTTATATGAATTAAAAGATAAAAATAATCTACTCAATAAATATAAATACATTTATCTACATTCTTAATATTTTATTTTATAAGATATTTAATTATGATAATATATATACATATATATATATATATATAAACAATAGTAAAAGGAGATATTTTACCGCTCGCGTGAGCAATACTTGCCAGCATAGGCTACCGTGTAATAGAAGTATTCAATATATGTGTGAAGAGAAGAAAAAAAATCAAAATTTAATTACATGCATTCATGCGCTGGACATATGTGGCCCAAAAGCCCATTAATAATAACTTATTTATCAATTGATCTTTAGTAGAGAAAGTTTTTAATTATTAATTTTTAGTTTAATTACATATTAAATAAGTCTCTTTTAAAAAATTACAATTTAATTTAAGTTATTGAATTTTGATAATAAATCATCATCTTTAATTTTTTTTTTACAGTTCAAACTTTGAAAAGTTTGTCTTGACTCAACATAAATATATACAAATAAATACATAATCATCATCGTGTTTAGCATTCAAATAATTAAAATTTTATAAACACAATAAATAAATTAAAAAATGCTCGATTAATGAGGGAATTTAACGAGGGTACATGAACCCTTGTTATTAGAAAGGGAATTGATGAGGAAAAAGTTAACAAAGGTTTTAACGAGTGTGAAGTAAACCCTTGTTAATAGCGAGTAAAATAAAGAGGGAATCTTGAACCCTCATCAAATTCACGAGTGAAAAGACGAGGGAATATCTGACAGATAAAGTTGGCGAGGGCAGCTGCATTCCCTCGTTACTGCCGAGGGCCCCGCCCCTCGTTAAATTCGAAATGTGGCAGACGAGGGCTTCTTCCCTCGTTAGGTGTACTGTAGACTCTAGTTATATTAACCTTATTTGTATATATGTATATATACAAACAATATGTATATAATAAGATGTGCAGGTTATATATGTTAATTAATTATATATGTTTAATTAGTTAATTAAACACATACGTATATATATATATTGTATATTAACTATGTATACATATGTTTAATTAGTTAATTAAACACATACGTATGTTAATATATAAATATATATATATATATATATATATATATATATCGATCTATATAATATATAATTATATATATACACACGGTATATATATTTTAATAATAAAATTATTAAGTATCTATATATAATGTATATATATAATTTATATATTATTAATTCATAATTATAATTATTATATTTGTGTAATTAATTATTAGCTTATTAATTAATATTGTATATATAATGATGGGTACGTGGCTTATCACCGAGGCAGGGTCGAAGCTGATTAGTATCAATACACACATCGCGCGTCCAAGTATATCATCGTACATATTTGTTTAACTAAAAATTATTTTAATTCCAATTTATTAATTGTTAATTTATAATGTGCGTTTTAGTAATATATATATATATATATATATATATATGATTTGCATAGACGATGTTGTTTATGTTGATGTGGATATTGGAGTACGGGTTGATTGTTGGTATTGTTTGTTGTAGATGTGCGTTCGACTTAATCAATTAATTAAGTCGGAAATGGATGCACTATAGGATCTTGATGAATGGGGAATTTGTGACTAAATTAAACGAAACTCTGTCTATTATCCCACTTTCTCAGGATGCCCCTCCAGATGGTGATCACTATTACCATTCCTCTCAAGGTGGACATGATCATAGATATAATGGTGCTGATGATGATGATATGTCTTGACTGATATTTTGTTGTTTATGTTTGAGATATTTTGTGACTTGTTTAGGATTTATGAATATTTCCTAGAGATGGTTGAATTTTCAAATATTGTGTATTTTTTAGACAATGACTATTATCGACATCGGCTATTATATTTGATCTCTATTATCAAATATTATAATTTGCCGGCTCTCTACGTTATTATTATTATATTTTAAGAAATGTGAGTATTTTATAATTTTATGAAGAATATTGAATGCGATAAAAACATGTGTATATACCTACTCGTGTAAATAAATAGTGAAAAATATTACAAATGTGATTATTCTATATTTTTCATGGAGAATATTTTAATTAGACGATAAAAAAAAATGTATGTACGTCCTCATATTAATAAATAGTGAAAAAAAATATACATTAACTATTTTATAATTTAATTAAAATGATCAAGAAATGTGTATATGTAAAAAATATAAAAATAATTATTTTATCATTTTAATAAAAATTAATTCATTAAATTAATTTTCTACAATAATGTTTAATTTTATATCTAGTTATAACAATTAAATAGTTATATACAATGAAGAATTAAAATTACATTTTATAAAAGAGTAATATAAATATAACATATAATATATAACATATAACATATAACATATAATAAATATATAATATAGTTGAACAACATAACGAAAATCTTGCCTAGCTCAATTGGTTAGGCGCTCATACATGCTCTCTCTCCAAAGGAGAGATACGTGTTCGAAACCCGGGAGGCAAAATATCGCATATTATATGCGTTAGAATAAGGACAAATATTAACTTGTCCGTACCATGACAAAAGGGTTGGGCTAGCTTGGTTGGTCCGAATTCGTGGGGGTGGGGCTCGTTGCCCGGGTTCGATTCCTCCTTGTACCCTTTTTTTACTGAAAATAGAAGGCGAGGGAGGGTTTTCATTCCCTCGTTATTACCGAGGGTCAGGGCGAGGGATTTAACTAGTATTTTTACGAGGGAAACCGAGCCCTCGTCTTTTTCCCTCTTTCCCTCGTCTTCCAATACCCTCTTTAAAACCCTCGTTATTTATTAACGAGCAACACTTTAACTAGGGTATTTTTCCCTCGACAATACCCTATTTAAATTGATATCCCTCACCAATTCCCTCACTAAAGCCCTCTTTAAATTCCCTTTTTTTTGTAGTGTTGAAATAGAATTGGACATGAACATTTCATTCATAATTTATTCATTTATGCACATCATGTTATAAGTATGTTAAATATTTTTCTACAGTCATCATTAAATATATTGCTATAGACGTTGGACTTACATGCATATAAATACAATGTGAGGTGACTATTTATTTATGACAATTGTGAATAAAAAATTAAGACTTTACATTCAACATCAGAACCAATTAATTTGAGAGATTAATCTCATTATTCATTAACGGAAGCCACAACGAAAAGCCAAAACAAGATTGTATATTGATTGATTGAACACAAAAATTGATAGCACCTGAATATTTCAAACATAAGACTTAATAATTGTAAATAAATTATTAAAATATTAAAGTTATATTGCATTAATGTAGATAGTAGAATGTATTTTGGTATGAGAAGAGATTATAAGGAAGTTAAATTTACAATTAAAGAGAAATTTTAATAGTTTCTCTATGACCAGTTATATGAATTAAAAGATAAAAATAATCTACTCAATAAATATAAATACATTTATCTACATTCTTAATATTTTATTTTATAAGATATTTAATTATGATAATATATATATATATAAACAATAGTAAAAGGAGATATATTACAGCTCGCGTGAGCAATACTTGCCATCCCAGGCTACCGTGTAATACAAGTATTCAATATATGAGTGAAGAGAAGAAAAAAAATCAAAATTTAATTACATGCATTCATGCGCTGGCCATATGTGGCCCAAAAGCCCATTAATAATAACTTATTAATCAATTGATCTTTAGTAGAGAAAGTTTTTAATTATTAATTTTTAGTTTAATTACATATTAAATAATTCTCTTTTAAAAAATTACAATTTAATTTAAGTTATTGAATTTTGATAATAAATCATCATCTTTAATTTTTTTTTACAGTTCAAACTTTGAAAAGTTTGTCTTGACTCAAAATAAATATATACAAATAAATACATAATCATCATCGTGTTGAGCATTCAAATAATTAAAATTTTATAAACACAATAAAAAAATTAAAAAATTAATTATATAAACACTATAAAGAAATTCTATATATATATATATAGAAAACAGCAACAAAAGGAGATATATTACCGCGCGCGTGAGCAATACTTGCCAGCATAGGCTACCGTGTAATACACGTACTCAATATATGTGTGAAGAGAAAAAAAAATCACAAATTTAATTACATACATTCATGCGCAGGCAATATGTGGCCCAAAAGGCCATTAATAATACTCCATCCGTCCACGATAAATGGTCCACGTTGCCTTAAACGGTTGTCTACAATAAATAATCCACTTACCTAAAATAGAAATATTACAATCATTATTTTCATTTTAAATACACATACACTCACTTTTACACATTGCATCAAATGCTTTTTTAATAAACAAATATTTTTTTAATACTAATACTCTCACTTTTATACATCACATCTATTTTTTCTTAATAACCGTGCACAACAAAAATGATTCAATTATCATGGACGGAGGGAGTAACTTATTAATTAATTGATCTTTAGTAAAGTTTTTAATTATTAATTTTTAGTTTAATAACATATTAAATAATTCTCTTTTAAAAAATTACAATTTAATTTAAGTTATTGAATTTTGATAGTAAATCATCATCTTAAATATTTTTTTTTTACAGTTCAAACTTTAACAAGTTTGTCTTGACTCAAAATAAATATATACAAATAAATACATAATCATCGTGCTTAGCATTCAAATAATTAAAAATTTATAAACACAATAAATAAATTTAAAAAAAATAATGGGTTGGTTACTAGTGAGGCCATTTTTAACACCCATAACACATATAAGGCCACCTACTATTAATTGATACAACCAAGACCAAAAAGCTTTTTTGTGTACTATTGAGATTATTTGTGTACTTGTAACTGAATAAGTGTACCATAATTCATTTCATTGTACCTCGGGTACTGTTTAAACAATTATTGCACTGACAAAGGTTGCGATTGATGTGACGTGTGTCACTATTCACATCACATCGGTTACTGTGCCGGCCTACTTGTCGATACTATTTCCGGCGATGTGTACCATTAATTGTGCGTATGTACCATTGAACAAATTGGTGTACTATTGCTTTGTACCACAACGATTCGTAATGTACTATAATATTAATTATTGTACTATTGCGTCTTTTTTCGTCAACATAAATTTATATAATTTTTCACTCATAATTTTTTCGGCTAAAGCAGAGAAGTAATTTTTCCGTCAACACAAATTTACATAATAAGATGAGAGCCAATGAAATATAATTCAATGTCAAATAATTGAGCCCATGTCTTGGTTAATTAGTGAAGATGACAACCCATTTGTTTGATAAAGAAAGAAAAGAGACGTGTCTTATTTGTGATCCACAATTAAAGACACATAAGGTTGAAATGAAGACGTGGCATACTTATGGCAATTTGTTTGAAATCAGAAAGGAGATAACAGCTGCCATTTTCGGAAAAAAAGGAAAAAAGCCATGGGAGCCATCTCCACCTCTGATGGAATTTAAGCCACAAGCATGTTGGAGTCACAGCAGCAGCCCACCGCGCCTGAACCCCTGTTCTCGTTCGCTGCAACTCGTCGAAACGCGCACTGCAAACACACCCAAATCAAGGTCGAGTGCCCCTGTTCGTAGAAGCTGCGTGAAGGACCTCTGTTTGTTGCCGGAAAATCGAACCCACTCGCTGAAAATTGCCAACGACGGAGAAGACCACAGGCCACCGTCGACAGCCATTCCAGACACCGGAATCGAGCGCGAACATCACCTCCTCAAACCTTGAAGCTGCCGGCACTTGAAGCTTCACCGGAAATACCCACTGCCGTGTCATACTTCATGAGCTGAAGCATCTGAGCTTATTTCATAAGCGGGGGCTCAATCTCGCCGGATTTTTTAAGTACTTGTTTACCGATGTTAATCCGCCACGACGGCCACCCACTCGCCGACACCCCGACACCGGAAGCCACCGCCCCTGTTCTTAATTCGCAGCCACTGGTGCGCTGTTCGCAGCCACGCCGGAAATCCTCGACGTCGCCACCACCGCACCTCAATTGCCTGTGCCATCATCGATGTGCGCCCGTCAATCACCTCGATTTTCCACCAATGCCTCGACGATGTTGTTTCCCGTGGAGACCTCCAGCACGTGGGATCTAAGCGTGTTTGGGCTGTCGCGTGTGACGATTATCGGGGGCTTGGGCTTGTTCTTGGTGCCGGAGGGGCGTCCGCGGGGACAGCGGTTGGTGGCGGGAGTGCCGCCGGAGCTGGTGGTGACGGTGGTGTCGACCCCTCTTTCGGACGTTTGCTGCTCGTAACCATCCATATTCTCTCTCTCTTGGTCTTCTCTCTATACGTAATATAAATGAAAAGAGAAACCACAATAATGGAGAGATATGTGAAACCCAAAATGGCCACGTCTTCTTTTTATTTTTTAATTAATAATGGAACAGTTATTGATTTGATGGCACAGCTGTGATGCAGGGTAATTCGAGGATATAATGGGAATGAATTGGAATAATGGGCCCTAAGTGTTTTTTATGAATAGTGATGTCCTAGTTTGGGTTTCAGAAGGGAAAAGTGGCCATCGCAGTAATAAATCCAAAAATAATTATGTAAACACTATAAAGAAATTTTAAATATATTAATAAATTAATATTATTGGCTTCATCCCAAGATAATTTGCACCCTTGCACATAATTTTTTTTTAAAAAATTACTTTTTGAGATAAAGTGGTATAGCTCATGTGTGGTTAGAGCTCCATTACCTATAATTGAGAGGTCATGTGTTCAAGTCACCATTTACCGATAAAAAATTTACTTTTCGAATAAAGTAGTAGCATATGAGTAATATATATATATATATATATATATATATATATATATATATATATATATATATATATATAGTGTAGAACGTCCAAACAAGAAAATT
Source organism: Prunella vulgaris (assembly GCA_026898435.1). Lineage (NCBI taxonomy): Eukaryota > Viridiplantae > Streptophyta > Magnoliopsida > Lamiales > Lamiaceae > Prunella > Prunella vulgaris. The sequence goes on from JAPKLY010000096.1 coordinate 988,028, forward strand.
GTGTAAATTATCCTTGAACAGAGAGGTTATATTTTTTTATTGAAAACTTTTAGTTATATTTTAAACCTAAAATATGTATTGTGCGTAAGCACAAAAATCAATATATCCTTATTTAGAGTTCACAAATTAGTGTAAAAAGTCCAAACAAGAAAATTGTGTAAATTATCCTTGAACAGAGAGGTTATATTTTTTTATTGAAAACTTTTAGTTATATTTTAAACCTAAAATATATATAAATCCTAAAGATAAAACTAAATTCATAAATAATACATACTCTACATTATATATTTTTTAAATAAAAATATGTTGAATTATATTAAAAAATTAAATAATTTATTGTATATTACATAATTATATTTTTCTACAAATGTAAAAAAATTATATAGTTTCTTGAAATTTTAAAGGCAGGTGTAAAATTGATGATGCAAAATTATATAATTATATATTACTTCCTCCGTTTCGAAATAGTCTTCAAATATTTTTAAATTTGCGGGGAATATGAAGACCATTCCATAACAGAGAGTCTATAATTTTAAAAAATATTTTGTAATTTAAGAACTAAAGGTGAATTGCCCGGAGTAAATTTGGATGGAAGATATATTTATTAGTATTATTTTAAGTCGTCCATCGCACTGGGTAAATACTAGTTTTTAATAAATTAATAAATTTTTAATACTAGTTATTTTAAAAATCAAACAATGTTTAATTTTTTTTTTTAGAAATGACATTTGTTATAATTATTTATCAACAAATTAAGTTTGAGATACTAAACTAGTGGATCCAAGAATATCCAAAAGAAACCGGCCCAAATTAATTAACGTGTACTTGAACTAAAAGAGCAAATCCATAATAGGAGTTAAACTGAAGTCATTTTCTGCATCAATAATATCCTTTTGACAACGTTTGAAGCTGTAACTGCTTTTGCATTGAGAGCCACCTTGATCATACACATTAATATAGCATGATGATGTTGTACAGGCATATCCACTGAGCGTCTAACATCTCCACATACTTTCCTACTAATTAAGTGTTCAAAAGCATGGGTGCCGAGCCTGCCAAATGGAAGAATTATCTATAGAACGGCAAGGGCCCCATCAGTCGGGACTTTCATTGGGAGTTATGGAAAATGGAATGAGGCATTCTAAACGAGGCATTCTTACCTTTCGAAGTCGATGCAATTATGCAAATGAAAATTCACAATTTGGCGAAGGAAGACTCTATGTTTTGGGGATATAATCCGACTGGGGACTATATCGTACGATCGGGTTATAATCTGGCTCTTGCAAAGATCGCTGATAAAAATAATACAGAGGGTTCGAATTCACGGAAGGTAGACGAAATTTGGTGGACAAAATTATGGGCACACAACTGCCTCCAAAAGTTAGGATTTTTTCGTGGAAAATTGCAAAAGATGTTGTAGCGGCTGAACTCAACCTCGCCAAACATCACGTTCCAGTGCAACCGAAATGCTTCTTATGTGCTAGTAGCGATGCGGATACAATACATGTTTTGTTCTCGTGCAAGACAATGAAGGAGAGTTGGACACGGTTGAGAGTCTGGAAAGAAATAAAAATGAGAAGGCATACACAGACTACGAACGGATTTTTGGCTGATTTGTTGGGTGGAAAAAAAGAGGATATGCAGGAGAAAATTTTAGTGACAGCTTGGGCAATTTGGAAACAAAGATGTGAATTTAAGCACAACACTCTAGCGGAAACGAATGATGGAGAGGTCAAGAATGGAAGGGTAAGGAAACACCGCACCTGGCAATCCATTCAAACTACCTGGGCGATGCATTTTTTGGAGAAATATAAATGCGCGAATTTGTTGATTAAGGAAATCGGAGTTGAAGGGCGGTTGCTTAAAAAATATGTGAGGCTGGAAAAGGATGGGAAGGAATTTTCGCTGTTTGTGGATGCGAGTGTCAAAGGGGAGGCAGATAGATTTTCGGTGGGTTTTGTATCTACGATGCTGCAGGCAGTCTTTTGCACAAAGGAGGGAAAAGAATCAATGGGAAAACATCAGTGTTGATGGCAGAAATTGAAGCGGCAAGAACAGGGATTGGGGTGTGCAAAGAAATGAATCTAAAAAACGGGATACTTTTCTTTGATAGTATAGAAGCGGTGGGGATCATTAGAGAGAACATGCTGTACTTTGGGGATATGGAAGAGATTCTACAGGATATTAGAGGAGCTTTTAATAAGGGCGTGGTGACAGAGAATTTTCTATACTCCAAGGACTAGTAATATAACTGCACACAATATGGCAGGATTGGTCTTCGGAATGGCTCGGATAAAGCTTCATTTTAAGGGGTTACACATCGACTTGGTTTATGTATCTATTTAGTCGTATTTGCTAGTGTTAGTCTTTCAAAAAAAAAAATGTTCAAAAGCATGCTATTTAAGGTTGAATTTGGAGAAGTAGCAAATACACATGAACAACTAATTAAATGCATGCTCGATCGAAAAACTTCTCCATTGGATAAAGCAGGTTCGTCCCTCATGACAGTAGAAAATTAATGCTACAAACCCTGCATGCATATATCAACCAAATCCAGAAGATGCCGAAAGATCTAGCTACACACCCAACAAAAGTATAATTAATTTACAAACTCATCCCATCAGCAGGTTTAAAAACACACTAGTAAGGCATGCATGAAAATTATATATATATACTACAAAAAACGTGCGTTTTAGCGACCGCCTATGAAGCGGTCGCTAATTATAATTTTAGCGACCGCTTTTAACTAATTAGCGACCGCCTAAAGCGGTTGCAATTTTTTTTATTAAATTAAGGTGATTAGCGACTGCCTGTGGCGGTCGCTAAATATTTTAGCGACCGAAATTTAGCGACTGCCTAATAACCGGTCGCTAATTATAATATTAGCGACCGCCTAAAGCGGTCGCTAATTTTTTTATTAAATTAAGGTGTTTAGCGACCGAAAATTAGCGACCGCCTATTAATCGGTCGCTAATTATAATATTAGCGACCGCTTTAGGCGGTCGCAATTTTCTTAAGCGGTCGCTAAATTTTTACCCCAATTAATAATTTTTTAAAATATAGTTTAGCGACAGCTTTAGGCGGTCGCTAAAATTTATAAGTATAGTTTAGCGACCGCCTTTGGCGGTCACTAATTTTTTACCCCAATTAATTATTATTTAAAATATAGATTAGCGACCGCTTTTAGACGGTCTCTAAATTTAAAGTATAATTTAGCGACCGCTTAAAGCGGTCGCTAATTTTTTTACCCATTTTTTTTCTTATTGAATATTTTATTATTTTCTAATTTTACAAAGAAATAAAAATATTTTAGAGGTGTAAAATATTAAATTTATAAAAATAAAAAAAATTGTTGATATATATATATAAACAAATTAGAACAAAAAAGAATTAATTTGATGAATTTTAAAAAATGTGGCTCAATTTAGAGTTATATACAATTAAATGCATATAATACAAACAAATAAAAATATCTTAGAGGTGTAAAATATTAAATTTATAAAATTTAAAAAAAATTGTTGATATATATATATATATATATATATATATATATATATATATACAAACAAATTAGAACAAAAAAAGAATTAATTTGATGAATTTAAAAAAATGTGGCTCAATTTAGAGTTATATACAATTAAATGCATAAAATACTAACAAATAAAAATATTTTATGGTGTAAAATATTAAATTTATAAAATTTAAAAAGTTTTTGAAATATATATATATATATATATATATAAACAATATAGAATAAAAAAGGAATTAATTTTGTGAATTTTAAAAAAACGGGACTCAATTTGGAGTTATATACAATTAAATGCATAAAAAAACTTAAAAAAAATTTTTTTTAGTAGTGTAAAATATTAAATTTATAAATTTTTTTTTTGAAACAAACATATATATAAATAAATTAGAAATAAAAAGGAATTAATTTGATGAATTTAAAAAAAAAAATGTGACTCAATTTGGAGTTATATACAATTAGTTGCATAAAAATGAACAATAACGCGAAGTGCCAGAGTGGAACACGCCACCTCTGAGTTGCCCAGAGGTCGCGTGTTCGACTCCTTCCGGGCGCATGTAATGTAACATTTATACAGAGCCTATGAAGACTCATATACACAATGCGCTACCATAATTAAGTTATTGGGTCATTGGCCAAGTGGTTCGAGCCCCGCCGAGCCCTAGGAAGGGCCTGGGTTCGTGATTAGGGTCATAATTGCATGTTTTAACACTCATTTCTATATGCTTTTGGTGATATTATGTTCATATTTGACCCTATTATGTGATACTTTGTGTTTAACTCTTTTTGGCTAGAAAGTTGTAATTGTAGGTGAAAACGAGCAAAATGAGGAAGAAACGAGCAAGATCGAGAAAAGTCCAAATTCTGGAGTTAAGCAAAATGGAGAAATTGCTATCCTATGTTGAAGAGCTTGAAGAGAGGGTCGCAACGAAAGAAGAATCGAGTCAATCGGAGCTCTAGAGCTCAAGATATGACAAAAACAAGGAAGTCACACATCGACCAAGACTAAGGCCTCGGGCGACACGGATTCCTTTTTCGGAAGACAGGCCTCGCGCGACCTCATTCCCTGGTTCGACAGGAATTTGTCGAGTGAGCATGTCGACCAAGCCTGGTCGACAGTTGCTCAGCTCTTGGACGACAAGAGGGCTTTCTGTCGACCAAGCTGTCGCCCGAGTGGTCGACAGCTGCACAGTTCTTGGGCGACAACAACTCAGTTTTCTCGGATTTTCAGGGCTATTTTCGTATTTTCGCGCATTTTAATGAACGACATCTTAGTCAATGATCCAAGGGCACTATATATACTTCCATCTCAGATTTTCTAAAGGGACTTTTATCATTTTCTTAGATTCATATTCTCTCACTAGATTAGGAGAAGTTAGAGGTAGTTTCCAAGTGGTGTTCTTAGATTTCCATTTACGATTTCGACGATTACTTGTGATCTACCGTTTGGATCGAAGATCAGTTTTCCCCTGCATTCTTAGCATAGCTCAAGCTACATTTCTACCGATTGATTTTCTATTTCTATTGTCAGATCATTTTCTAGCTTCTAGAGGTAATCTTGTATCTTTTCAATTCCAATTGCAATAGGTAAATTCTTGAATACTTTGTATAATTCCTGCATAATGATGATTGCTATTGCTTCTATTTCTTTTATGTTTACCAAATTAGCCATGGGCTAATCCCTTTGTGTGTTGGTGTATGACTCTTATGGACTAGTATGGTGATTATGTTGAACTTTTGATTGCTATGAATTGTTGTATGATCAATTCTCTAAATTGATGGATTGTATGAATGCCTTGCATGTTTAGTTAATCATAAGGGCCATTAGGAGGTAGTCTCAATGAGAATTGACCTATTTTCCTAAATCTTCTTGTACTAGGCCAAATGCATGCAAAGTGTTTGATTAAATTCCTAAGATAGTGAGAGCTATACTTAGTGAATAGGAGGAACAATTAGAGGCTTTAATGTGTTATTAGGGAGTCCTCTTGCATGATTAGAGTGGCGTACCAATTGATTGTACACAATTCCATGGCATGATAAAGTGATACCTCACCATATGAAACATAGGATAGTACACTAGCACATAACTCTCACACTCGCTCACTTTGTGAATCAAGGTGATAGGTAGTTTACTAGTTTGACGCACTTGTAGACGATAGATATCTTATCCCCTTTACTTGCTTTGTGTTTTCGAATTAAGAACAATGATCTTACCTTACAATCCGCCATCTCCCTGTGTTCGATATAATTTAAACTTGGTTAAGCTTGTCACAACAATAACGATCGTGTACACTTGCACGTAGATACCTTTTGGGCTAAACAAGTTTTTGGCGCCGTTGCTGGGGAGACGGCTTGTTTGTTTGGTTGCTTGATAGTTGTTCTTGTTTTCGATTTTGTCTTTACTATTTTTGGTGTGAGAAGTTTTGATACTTGATTCTTTCTAGGTGTATCTACACAAGACGTCAAGGGGGAGATCTTCTACCCTTAGACTTGGATCTTGAGAATAGCCTAAGAAGAAGAAGGAGAGAAGCTCGTTTGAATCAAATCAACATGGAGAATAATATGAACGATGCTCGAGATGAGATAAGAGAATAAGAGCCCTTAAGAGGACAAGTACATCAAGGAGAAGAGAATTTTGCTCAAAGAGAGGTTCCACTCCAACCACAACCTATACCACACCAATACCCACCTTATCCACCACCAAATCAACCTTACTATCCACCACATAATTACCCATACTATCCATACCCACCACCACCTCAACACCAAACACCACAAATCATAAACCCACCTCAAAACTATGAACCATTGCTGCGAGATTATTTTGAGCCTAGAGTTAATGAGCAATATGATGGAATAGAAAGACTGCCGATTGATGCTGAAAAGTTTGAGCTTAATACGAATCTTTTGAAGTTGTTAAAGGAGTCTCCATTTGAAGGATCGAGTGATCGAGAAGACCCAAATGCTCACCTAAATAACTTCATGGAGATATGTGATACGATCAAGTACAAAGGAATGTCGGATAGTGAGAAGAAGCTCCGATTCTTCAATTTCACTTTGACGGGAGAGCTAAAGCATGGATTAGAGCTATGAATCCTAAAGCTACCACTTGGGAGGAGTTGAGTTCCCAATTTCTTAAGAAATTTTATCCTCCATCAAAGATGCTTAAGGCGAGAGAAGAGATAAAGAATTTCTGACAAAAAGCGAGAGAGACCATATCTAGTGCATGGGAGAGGTACCAAACCTTGTTGTTGGCTTGTCCTCAACATGGTTTGAGGGATGAAGATATACTCTGGACATTCACCATAGGATTACATGAAGGAGATAAGAATTACTTGAATTCTTGTGCCGGAGGCTCAGTTTGGACGAAGACCATTCGTCAAGTGAACGAGATCATTGAAAACATAGCTGCAAATGATGCTTTCCAAAGAGAGTCTAGCAATGGAGCAGGTGATCGAGTTGCACTTCTTGAGGAAAGATTGACTAATGTGTGTAATTTAGTCTATGGAGGCCAACATCAAAACCTTGCTCCAACTCCTATGCAAGTTAGCGTTGTTGAGAGTCTTCCTTCTCCTACTACCTCCAGTCAAGAGGAAGTAAACTATATGGGTCATCCGCAATTCAACAATTCTTATCAAAACAATCAAAGGTCGTATGTTGCTCCACCATTTAGAAACTAAGGAAGTCAATATCCGAATCAAGGCAATCCTCCTTACAATCCTAATAGAAGGCACGAGAATTTCTCATACGCCAATCCTAAGGGGGCAATCCAATTGCCACCCGGGATTGTTCCGGGATCAAAGCCGCCTAATAATGAGGGTAAGGGGAGTATGGAGGACACCTTGGCATTGATTTTGAAGAACATGGAAGATATGAGAGTGGAATTTAGAAAGATGAATGGTGAAACGAACAAGAAGTTTGATGACTTGTATGCTTCACAAGGTAATCAAATTAAGAGCTTGGAATTTCAAATGGGGCAAATTGCTTCATCCTTAAGCCCACAAGTGAATAAAGGTAAGTTCCCTTCTACAACCCAGATTAATCCTAGTGAGCATTGTTATTTGATATCATGTGTGGAGGTTGAAAATGGGTTTGTAGGGAATTCTCCTTTAAAAGTTTTTCATGATGAGATGGTGGAAAAAGTATTTCGTTGTGAGGATGTGAAATTGGTAAGAAGTAATGAGAAAGGCTTGGGGGTAGAAGATATGGTGATGAAGAAAGAGAAGGAAAAGAAAGGAAAATTTGAGGGATTAGATAAAATAGGGGGTGTGGAAAGAAAGGTGGAAGAAGGGAAAGTGGAAAGGGAGGTGAAGGTGGAAATTTCAAAAGGAATGAAAAACAAGCTTGATGATCAATTCAAGAAGTTCTGTTCAAAGATGCCTTTTCATGAAGCTATTGAAGAAATGCCAAATTATACAAAGTTCTTGAGAGATGCTTTAGCAAAGAAGAAGAAAGGAAATGAACTGGAAATGGTTAAGCTTACTCGTAAGAGTAGTGAGTTGATACAAAATCATTTGCCACAAAATCTTAGAGATCCGGGGAGTTTTACATTGAGTTGCCATATTAAGGAGAGCAAGGAAATAAGGGCTTTGTGTGATTTGGGCGCAAGTGTTAACATGATGCCATTTTTTATTGCTAAGAAGTTGTCTTGCATGACTTGAAGCCAACAAAAATGAATTTGCAAATGGCCGATGGTTCAAAAGTGAGACCAAGGGGAATTATAGAGGATGTAGTTGTCCAAATTGGTAAGTTTGTCTATCCCGTTGACTTTGTTGTGCTAGATATTGCAGAAGATTTGGAGAGTCCTATCATTTTTGGGAGACCTTTTCTTGCTACATCGGATGCTTTAATTAATATTAAGCGAGGAGAGGTTACTCTTGGAATGAATGGTGAGAAAGCCACATTTTCAATCCATGGTAATTCCAAGAGTTCCCCAAAGAAGATTGAAGGGGTGATGAACAAAGTTGTACGAGATGATATGGAAAGTGAAGAAAAGGATAAGTCAAGAAAAATTGATCTCAAGAGTGAGCTTAGTGGTGATGATCCTTTTGAAAAGAGGAAGAAGGTAAATGAAGGCAAGGGGGTGAAACAAATGGTTAAGAAAACTTATTTTTGGAAGAGGAAATTGAGTGATGTACGTCATTCAACTCTCATCGATCTTGATGTTACTTGAGCTTAAGAGTCGTCCGGCTAGGGGACGTTAAATCCAAGCGCTAGATGGGAGGCAACCCATCCGTATCCTTTATTTCTTTTAGATTTTAGTTTTGATTTGATTGAATTTTTGTGTTGGAATGGAAGCATGAGGTTATTTGGTATTTTAGGCCAATTTTTTATGATCATTGCTTGATTGGTTTTGTGCTTAAATGATTAGGAAGAGTTTGAGAAGTGAAGTTTTGAGATAATTTTGATGAATATTTGGTTTTTGAGTTAAGAGTTGTGATTAATTGGTTTTATGTGCTAGCAAATGTGTAATTTACCACTTTTCCAAACTTTATTAGGATTTACAATCCGAAAAGTTTTGGGGGGTGTGTTCGTGTTAAATTTCGTCAATTTGCTACCATATTTGATTCATGAGTGTGGATATTCTTGTGATATTTTGAGACTTAAGTGATGTTGTGTAGGAAAAGTGCAAGAAAAAGGGTAAAAAATTGAAAATTTTCGAAGTAGGAGTTGAAGGCCTCGGTAGACAGCATCTAAAGCCTCAGAAGACGACCTTCGCGCGCCTGGGATCTCTGGAAAGACAGGCATTTGTCGCCTGAGGTGTCGACCAGCTTGGTCGACAGTGCTACTATTCTTGCGCGACACGGGTGCTAATTGTCGACCAGGGTGTCGACCATCTTGGTCGACAACTCTACAAGTCTTACGCGACACGCCACGTGCGACTCAGCTGTCGAGCAGCTTGGTCGACAGGCTCAATGGTCTTGGTCGACATGCGTAAGTTTGGGTGCGAATTTTGACTATTGTGGGTCCTACTTTGACTACACTTTCCAAGGTAAGTCCACTCAATTTTCACTCTTTCTTATACACTCTTACACACACTTTGAATACAAGAATCTTGCACTCTCTCCCTCTAACTCACGTAAAAAAAAGGAGAAGAAATTTTCACCTCTCAAATTTCGATTTCCTCTGGATTAATCCTTCTATAGGTATGTTCTACTCACTCTCCTCTACCTATTTCTTGTATTTTTATAAGAAATCCATGGTGGCATTATCATGATTTTGAATTAAAAATTCTAGGGTTCTTGAGCATGTGAATTGGGACTTTTTGATTTTCTTGAGTTTTTATGAAATTGATGATGCATTTATGCTACATTGTTGATGGGTAATCCATTGGGAACCCAATTGCATGCCAATTTTGAGTATTATGAGTTTAATTGAAGATTGAAAAATAGGGGTAGGCATAGTGACGAATTTTAGGAAAATTCATGCTAAAAGTGAGTTGTCTTGATAATGTTGTGCTAAATGTTAACGGGTATGAGTATATTGTTGCTAGGTTGAGTTGAGTATGTTGATTCACCTATGATTTTGCTTACTTGAGGCTTCATTGGCATTTAACATTTGCATGACTATTTGAGGCATGAATTCCTTGATTCTAAGAATTAAGCCCTTTATGTTCAATCTAATTTTACTTGATAAATGGAAATTAATGGCTGGATTATATTGATCTTCCCTTGCTCATGTTTTGAATGTTTTTAGAAAATTGTGATAGTTGAGCTCACATTATATCTATTTTGCTCATTGCTTAAAATCTTTTGTAGGATGAGTAAGAAAGGAAAAGAAAAAGCTTCGAGTTCCTCCACTATAAGGAAGTGGAATGATCCCGATATGGAGGAAGATTATTTTAAGAAGTGTGGAGATAAGCCATCTAATCACCAAATCTACTTGGGAGATAATGAGAACTCTTTTAAAGTCTTCGGTTATGTGTGGAATATAGAGTACTACGTGGGGAGATATTATGACACGAGGGTTCCCAGAGAATGTCATTTTGGTGATGATGTAGAGACTTTATTTGACAGAATAGGTTGGAAAGGCCTCCTCACCATACCTTGCTATGAGATCAATGACGATTTATGCATCGAGTTCTTAAGCACATTAGACATAAGAGAGATTGATGGGGTGCCGACCAGAATTAAATTCCAGAATGACACTGTGGAGTATTCTCTAACAACTGAACAAATCAATAAAATGTTTGGTTGTTGTTGAGCAATTTATGCAACCGAAAGATTTATGTGGCTAATTATACATAGAAAATCACTCAAACAATAATCTAAAGATGTAATTTGGATTAGTAATAGGAATTATAATTGGAAAAGTAGAGAGAGAAATTGTGTAATGTATTTCTTGTATTTGGGAAATTAGATCCTTTACAAATGAGTTTTTACAAGTATTTATACCCTTGTGAGGGTGAGGTGGCACATTTTTAAGTCACTTGGCCTCTGATGGTGACAAGTGTCCTCCACTTGTCACCACCTTAGCTACTTGCCCCACTAACCCTAACCTAACCGACCTATGCCCTCATTACAGGTTCTCTAGACATCTCTGTGTCTTCATCCCTGGGAGCGATGGTCGAGCACCGGGGCGAGCAACATAACGAGCAGCCTGGCGAGCAACTTGGACTTGGTTTAAATTCCTTTTATCGACATTTGCCCCCCAGCGCATGCTTCAATTTGATTCTAAATATTGAAGGATGCGCTGGAGTTGTAGTTGTGCAACTGAGGGATGATGGAGGGACTCTGAGAATAATGGCGAGTAAGTGCGGCGAGTAGCTTTAAGTTGACCTCATGGGTTTGCTGGCTCGATGCACTCTTGCTCACCTATAATCTTGTCAGAATCAAGATTTTCTTTAATCTTCAATGTTTCATTACCTTGCAAGGTGATGAGCATGTAGCTTTGGTGATATGCATCTCCTTCCTGGTCGTCCCTAGCTCGCCTCTTGTTGGCCTCGTGTAGGTCGCCTTGGTGGCCAGCTCCCCATCGAGGCGGTCCTCTTGTGGGATTCATGTTTGCCACTTGGTCGCACCTCGTGACACTGATTTGACCCATACCCACTGGGTTAGGAGTAGATACATGGTGGTATGGAATGATACGTTGGGCGAGCTGGTGGACGAGCTACGTGGGCACGCCGGTGGGAGAGTCAGATTGGCATGCTGGTAGGCAAGCTACTCTACCTTGATCATTTTTCTTAACCTTGTTTGTTGTGTTTGTCTCTTTGTTGTGAATTTTCAGTTATGCTCGCGCTACTGTCTTCAGTTTGCCCTTTTTTTATGGTGCGTATTGGTTCGTCTTACATTACTTTCAACCGCGAACTTGCACTTAAAATTATTTTTGGGCATTTGGGTTCCTTTGGAACACTTTGCCTTCGGCGTCTGTTCTTTGAGGAACTTTGCCTTAATATTCATTAATGTGGGGCACTAGGTTATTTGTGTTCCTTTAGTAGGGTACACTTTTTAACCTTAGCTTTTCATAGCTTCGCCCTGGGCTTTGACAGTAGCGTCTTGAGATCTGTTTCTCTTGCATTGAATCACATTTAGACTTTGGGTGATATGGAGTCGAGTAGTGTTTTCTTGATATTCCGTGAGGTGCAAAAATCTCTTAATTTGCTTTCGTCAAACTGTCGTCCATTGTCTATGACGATTGAGTGTGGTAGGCCAAACCTGCAGATCAGGTTTTTATGGCATCTTTTCTTAATGTTGGATGATAGTACCCTTGTCTGATAGCCTTGTACGCCAAGGCTTGCCCCCCAGCATGGCCTCCACATATCCATTAGTGGATTTCTTTTAACACTTTCTGTCCTTCTTCTGGGGAGAGGTATTTAAGTAGGGGTAGAGAGATTCCCCTTTTATATAGTTGTCCACCAACTATTGTACATCTTGCAGCTTGTTTGGCAACTCATCGTGCCTCCCAGGGATCTTTTGACTGGTCTCTATTGGTTAGGTATTTTCTGATGGGTGTCCTGCAGTCCTCCACCACCTGTTGGTTATCTGCTGCTTGTTGCCCCCATTCAACGTTTGATTTATGCAATCAAACGTTGAAGGATTTTCTATCTTCGTGATGGTGACTTCTATAATACTTGCTTCGCTGGTACTTGTTGTTAATCGAGCCAATGCATCTACTTGTGTGTTTTTGAGTCAGGGGCAATTGTCGGGTTAATGTTGAGGCTGTGGCACACATGTTCAACTGGTATCCTCGTCATGTTTTTCCATCGTGGGCCTGAGTTAGGTCCTTCCAAGTTGAAGTTGACTTCTATCTATGTTGGCTCGTACCCTTGTTGTGGCTCCAAGTTCCCTTGTTCGCCTGGTGGGTTTTCTTGTCTTGGGGTTGCACCACCTTCACCCTCCACCGATGTGATGGGTGTGTCACCACTTGCTCCGGTATCTATCTCAATGGGGCTTTTTGGTTGTTGACCCCGCCGGGGTGTCGGATATTTATTGAAATGATGTCCAGTATGCTGGGCTCATGAGGACGTAATTGTATTTGTATCTCTCTCTCATACAGTAACACTTGGGTTACATGTTTTTTTTTTTATAGACACTCATGTACCTTCTTTTGATTGCCTTTAATTGTTCATGCACCTTGGTGTTCATGATATTGACGTTGATGACTAATGAGTCATTGTGGGGTGTGAGGATTCCCCCTAGGTCTGCTTGTGAAAACGTCGAATCTGTTGTTGGCTTGGTGGGCACCTCGATCCTGACCCGTCTCTTGTACCGGGTTGATTGCCCAGATTTCGGTCTTTTCCTATCTCTTTGATGGTGGTGGGCGTCTATCAACCGTTCCCCCAGCGGGACCCATCTCCTCGAGTACCAAGATTTCTCTGTTTGGTTCTTAATGAGGTGGTGGTGCTGGAGGTCCCTTTTTGACCAGTCTGTTGGGCCTCCTTTCTTCTTCATCACTGTCTCCATCATCTGAACCTTCTTCTCGAGGTTGCCTTTGTCTTTTCACCTGTGCTTTCCTTACATCGGACTTCGTACCTAACTCCTTCTGCAGTGCTTCTTGCATGGCCACATACACCCCAGCCTTATGCCTAAATTCTGCGTACGTTCCTGGGCATGATAAATGCATTTTCTTCCAGAGTTCCATCCCCTTCTTCAGTCCGGCCATCACAGCAACAATCTTGGTGTCTTCGCTGACGGACTCTCCTTCCAAAAGGATCTTGTCAAACCTCTCAAGGTATTGCTGGTCCGTCTCCTCTGCTCCTTTTGTGATATTGGCCAGCCGATGTTTTTGCATCAAGTATGTTCCAAATCCTGAGAAGTGGGACAAAAACTCCCGGGTAAGCTGTCCGAACGAATGAATTGATCCTAGCGCCAGAGCCGAGAACCATATGTGGGCTCGATCCCCCAAGGTCAGGGGAAAGTTTCTGCATTGTGTAGCGTCTGAAGCCCCCATTGAGATCATGTAATCGACATACTTCGAGATGTGCACCTTGGGGTCAGATTCACCCTCATACAGTACCAATGATGGAAAATGTATCTTCTTCTGTATAGGTGCTGTGAGGATGGTTGTAGACAATGGTGAGATTGGGAGGGAGGTGTATGTCTCAACCTTCTCTTTGTTGGCCACTTGTTCCCGCAAGTCCTCTACTGCTTTCTTTAGCTTCTCTATCTCCACGATCGATGACCCACGAGATGATCCCCCTCCTTGAGGCTGTTCCGAGTGCACCTCATATTGACGTGCTGCCCCCGAAAGTCCCTCACTTCGGGCGACCTCCCTATGTGGACATTGGAGGTTACTTACAGCATTAGGGCCCAACCTCTCGGATGCCTGTCTCCTTAGTCGGTCCTGTACGGGCCTTCGTTGATGCCTTGCATCTGACTCAAAAGGTTCTTGACGCTGCGAGTATCCAGACCCTTCATGATGACCACGCTGCTCGGCTGGTCGCCCACTTGGTCGCCCGGCTGGTCGCCACTCTGCTCGACCATCTGGTCACCTGTCTGATCGCCTAGGTTGCGGTCCTAGGCGATCGCACATCTTTTGTTTGCCCTTCGAATTTTCTGGGGCGACACGTCCGCTACTAGCTTCCTCCTCTTGTGCATGATAGCTCGTCCTTGTATCATGTCTTGTCTCCGTAGGGGCCGCTTGAATCATAGGTTGACGAGCCTCCACCTTCTGTTGCCTTTGCATCTGTGGCAACATGGCCATCGCCCTCTCGATGTCTTCGGGAGTTTTCACTACCGACTCCAAGGTTGCTTCAATTTGCAGTCTAACCGGGGCTGCCGGTAATGCTGGGACTCGGGTCTGTCCGGCTTGTTGGTAACCCGAAGGTTTCTTTCCCTTCCACCTTCGACTCATTGATGTGGTACGGGATTCATCGTGAGAAACTTCGTAAATGTGTCTTGTCATTGTTGTATGAATTGTGTGTTGGTGATATGTCCTGGAAAATTTCTTTTTGATTTATGGACTTCCTCTTGAATATTGGATGAACTTCTTCAAATCTTCAAGGGAGCTTCTTCAAACTTTCGAAGTCTTCTCTAAAAAATTCATCAACCGGAGGATCGGGCGCTCCCTCTAGTGCCAAATTGTTGAGCGATTTATGCAACCGAAAGATTTATGTGGCTAATTATACGTATAAAATCACTCAAACAATAATCTAAAGATGTAATTTGGATTAGTAATAGGAATTATAATTGGAAAAGTAGAGAGAGAAATTGTGTAATGTATTTCTTGTATTTGGGAAATTAGATCCTTTACAAATGAGTTTTTACAAGTATTTATACCCTTGTAAGGGTGAGGTGGCACATTTTTAAGTCACTTGGCCTCTGATGGTGACAAGTGTCCTCCACTTGTCACCACCTTAGCTACTTGCCACACTAACCCTAACCTAACCGACCTATGCCCTCATTACAGGTTCTCTAGACATCTCTGTGTCTTCATCCCTGGGAGCGATGGTCGAGCACCGGGGCGAGCAACATGGCGAGCAGCCTGGTGAGCAACTTGGACTTGGCCACGTGGGCTTGTTGCCTCGCCATCTCTGAGATGGACGAGCAGCCTGGCGAGCAACTTGGACTTGGCCACGTGGGCTTGTTGCCTCGCCATCTCTGAGCTGGACGAGCAGCCTGGCGAGTAGCCTGGCGAGCAACTTGGACTTGGCCACGTGGGCTGGTTGCCTCGCCATTTCTGAGCTGGACGAGCAAGGTGGCGAGCAGCCTGACGAGCAGCCTGGCGAGCAGACTGGCGAGCAGCCTGGCGAGCAGCCTGGCGAGCAACTTGGACTTGGCCACGTGGGCTTGTTGCCTCGCCATCTCTGAGCTGGACGAGCAAGGTGGCGAGCAGCTTGGACTTGGCCACGTGGGCTTGTTGTCTCGCCCTCTCTGAGCTGGATGAGCAAGGTGGCGAGCAGCCTAAAAGCCTGGCGAGCAACTTGGACTTGGCCACGTGGGCTTGTTGTCTCGCCATCTCCGAGCTGGACGAGCAAGGTGGCGAGCAGCCTGGCGAGCAACTTGGACTTGGCCACGTGGGCTTGTTGTCTCGCCATCTCTGAGCTGGACGAGCAAGGTGGCGAGCAGCCTGACGAGCAACTTAGACTTGGCCACGTAGGCTTGTTTTCTCGCCATCTCTGAGCTGGACGAGCAAGGTGGCGAGCAGCCTGACTAGCAACCTGGCGAGCAACTTGGACTTGGCCACGTGGGCTTGTTGTCTCGCCATCTCTGAGCTGGACGAGCAAGGTGGCGAGCAGCCTGACGAGCAGCCTGGCGAGTAGCCTAACGAGCAGTCTGGCGAGCAACTTGGACTTGGTTTAAATTCCTTTTATCGACAGTTGTGTTGGGAAGGTGAGAAGGCAGGATTTCTACTCTTGGGAGAGGTTCACTCGAGCCTAAGAGACATGGGATTTGATAAGTAAGAATGGAGGTAAATACGTTGCTCAAAGTTCAAGGTCCTCCAACATTCCCAACCCTATTTTAGCATATGTGCACAAGATCTTAGCAAACACTGCTTTTGCTAGATTGGACGGGAGCCGAGTTAGGAGTGATGAATTGTTTATTTTTCACTCAATGTTGACATCCTAGAAGGCAGATTTTGGTGCTTATCTCTTCAAAAATCTCAGCCAACAATTCACAAGGACTCATTGCTCTTATGCCGGTATAATGACTCATATTGTTCAAAAGTTGAATGCAACAAGAATAGTGATTTGTGAAGGTGAGGCTCTTGATTTGGAACACATGGTTAGGTCAAAAATATATAAGAGAAGAGGGAACACCATTTGCTTCATAGGTAGCAATTCAAGTGATCTCTTTCCTTTACTTGACTATGATCTGTTGACGATAACGAAGGAGGAAAACTTGAAGCTTAACTCTCCGCTGCATCTTAGAGTGAAAGAGGAATTTAATAGGAGATCATCTAAAAGAACTAGGGGTGAATCGAGCTCTCATCCTCAAGGGGAAGCACAAGAAGAAGGACATGATCCAATGCAAGAGGATTATTATAATCAAGGTGGTGGACATGTGTTTGAAGGATTGACTTATGATTAGTGGGGCCACGAGGTACGATCATTAAGGTCGGATGTGGACGATCTTAGGAACAACTATTCCTTCCTTCGATCGGATATGACAAGAATAACCGATAGCTATCTCCTCCTCAACACTACAGTGGATTCCATCAATGAGAATGTTAACACTATGTCCAACAACATGGAAGAGATCTCGGAAGCCCAGCGTGCAATGATGAACTGGCACATTGGAGAGGGCCACTTTCCTCATCCGCATTACCCTCCTTCATGAAGTGATGATTTCGATCTAACTTCATAAGGATGGGTAACTCATTCTTAACCCTATCTTTATTCCTCGCTTCTATTCCGAACTCTTAGTTTTCAATTTGGTTTGTAATGATATTGCGTGAAGATTGTGCTATTTTCTTAGGTAGTTATCTTTGGATGGATTATGCTTGTGATGGATGTTGATCGATGGATTTTATTGCTTATTTGATGCTATTTTGCATTGCTTATTTGATGATGATTATGGATCTTATTTGAGATTGGTTATTAGTATTGTGCTTTATTGTGCATTGCATGATTCTTGCCTCCACTCCTTTGCCAAACTTTTTAGACCTATGGTCAAAAAAAGTTTGGGGGGGTGTGATCGTTTCGTTATTCTCATGGCAATGCTATTTTTAGATTGATTTTTGGGAGTATTATAATTTGATGCCTATTGTAGTGATGGGCCTTTGTTTTGCTTGTTTATTTTTGGCCTTATGTTGCTAGTTTAGAGTAGTGTGGCATGAGATATGCTTATGGTTGTGTGGATAATGTAGATTGTGCATAGTTAAGTGTAGTGTGTATATTGCTTAATTCATTTTTGTCTATAATGTAGTTGATTCTTTGATGCTTGATACATGATTGATGTGTACATGTTTGATATGATATGAGTCATGATCACCTTAAGCCGTGAGGTTTGAGCCTATTTTGCCCGTTTCAATCTTAAATGGATGACATTTCTTTGATGTGAGATCCACATGGTGCATTTCCACTCTAGACCTTGATTTGAGTCTTGTTTGAGATCACATTTTGTAATGAGTTGTCAAAAATGATTTGAGGCCATCTTTGATTGTATATGAGTCACTTAGCCAAATTATCCATGCCATGACATTGATTCCATAGTTAGCCATTTTGTGCCTTTGGCCTTTTCTTTGGCAACCTATGATTGTAGCTTGATTATCCTTCATTTTGAGTCTTATTTTCCCTATTACTAGTGGAACTTTTATGAGGATATGAAGGTTACATGTTTTGAAAGCAAGTTTGGTGGATGAGATGGTGAAGAAAAGTGAAAGAAACAAAAGATGAAGATGTAAAAAAAGTGGAAGTTGTGTTGAATGAAAAG
The DNA here is from genome assembly GCA_026898435.1 of Prunella vulgaris. Classification (NCBI taxonomy): domain Eukaryota; kingdom Viridiplantae; phylum Streptophyta; class Magnoliopsida; order Lamiales; family Lamiaceae; genus Prunella; species Prunella vulgaris. The sequence continues at coordinate 1,006,367 of JAPKLY010000096.1, forward strand.
ATGTGAAGAAGAGCTTATGTTCCTAATGTGTTGGTGATGTGATACAAAAATTGCAAAAGAAAGGAAGTGGAAAAATGCTTGAAAGGAAGAAGTGTGAAAAGAAGTGTTAAGTGGTTGAAATGGTGTTGCAACTTGATCACTTGCAACCTATCTTTGGAAGAGTAGAGTCTTGACCTCTAGCTCCACTAGTATGATAGTCACTTCTATCCAAAAATATCCCACCCTTACCAAAGAGCCAACACTACAACCGAATAAAAAATCCTCTTTGATTGGATGATGAGTTACTTGTCAAGTGGTGGAGAATTTGAGACTTTTATCAAGCTTATGGTAGTGGATGTACTATGTGTGATGTTGAGTGAACCTCATACACTTGAGAGCTTGAGTGATACACTATCTAGTGAGGATTTTGACTCATTGATTTGATCTTGTGTGCATTGATGTTATGTAAATGGTTGATGAGATGATACTACATTGATAGATTGCATGATATTAGGTGATGTATATATGTCATTTGATTGTGTGCTTGATGCTTCATCGATACAATTATTCCCCTATCTTATCGCTTCGTTGCTCGAGGCCGAGCAACAATCTAGTTTGGGGGTGTGATTAGGGTCATAATTGCATCTTTTAGCACTCATTTCTATATGCTTTTGGTGATATTATGTTCATATTTGACCTTATTATGTGATACTTTGTGTATTTAACCCTTTTTGGCTAGAAAGTTGTAATTATAGGTGAAAACGAGCAAAATGAGGAAGAAACGAGCAAGATCGAGAAAAGTCCAAATTCTGGAGTTCAGCAAAATGGAGAAATTGCTATCCTATATTGAAGTGCTTGAAGAGAGGGTCGCAACGAAAGAAGAATCGAGTCAATCGGAGTTCTAGAGCTCAAGATATGAAAAAAACAAGGAAGTCTCTCATCGACCAAGACTAAGGCCTCGGGCGACACGGATTCCTTCTTCGGAAGACAGGCCTCGCGCGACCTAATTCCCTGGTTCGACAGGCATTTGTCGAGTGAGCATGTCGACCAAGCCTGGTCGACAGTTGCTCAGCTCTTGGACGATAAGAGGGCCTTCTGTCGACCAAGCTGTCGCCCGAGTGGTCGACAGCTGCACAGTTCTTGGGCGACAGCAACTCAGTTTTCTCGGATTTTCAGGGCTATTTTCGTATTTTTGCACGTTTTAATGAAGGGCATCTTAGTCAATGATCCAAGGGCACTATATATACTTCCATCTCAGATTTTCTAAAGGGACTTTTATCATTTTCTTAGATTCATATTCTCTCACTAGATTAGGAGAAGTTAGAGGTAGTTTCCAAGTGGTGTTCTTAGATTTCCATTTACGATTTCGACGATTACTTGTGATCTACCGTTTGGATCGAAGATCAGTTTTCCCCTGCATTCTTAGCATAGCTCAAGCTACATTTCTAGCGATTGATTTTCTATTTCTTTTGTCGGATCATTTTCTAGCTTCTAGAGGTAATCTTGTATCTTTTCAATTCCAATTGTAATAGGTAAATTCTTGAATACTTTGTATAATTCCTGCATAATGATGATTGCTATTGCTTCTATTTCTTTTATGTTTACCAAATTAGCCACGGGCTAATCCCTTTGTGTGTTGGTGTATGACTCTTATGGAGTAGTATGGTGATTATGTTGAACTTTTGATTGCTATGAATTGTTGTATGATCAATTCTCTAAATTGCTGGATTGTATGAATGCCTTGCATGTTTAGTTAATCATAAGGGCCATTAGGAGGTAGTCTCAATGAGAATTGGCCTATTTTCCTAAATCTTCTTGTACTAGGCCAAATGCATGCAAAGTGTTTGATTAAATTCCTAAGATAGTGAGAGCTATACTTAGTGAATAGGAGGAACAATTAGAGGCTTTAATGTGTTATTAGGGAGTCCTCTTGCATGATTAGAGTGGCGTACCAATTGATTGTACACAATTCCATGGCATGATAAAGTGATACCTCACCATATGAAACATAGGATAGTACACTAGCACATAACTCTCACACTCGCTCACTTTGTGAATCAAGGTGATAGGTAGTTTACTAGTTTGACGCACTTGTAGACGATATATACCTTATCCCCTTTACTTGCTTTGTGTTTTCGAATTAAGAACAATGATCTTACCTTACAATCCGCCATCTCCCTGTGTTCGATATAATTAAAACTTGGTTAAGCTTGCCACAACAATAACGATCGTGTACACTTGCACGTAGACACCTTTTTGGCTAAACAGTTCGAACCAGCTTGGCCAAATTTTTTTTTACGTAAATATTTAGCGACCGCCATTGGCGGTCGTTAAATCAAAAAAGGCGGTCTCTAAATTAAAAATTGCCACCATTTTTTGCGGTCGCTAAATTAAAATTTGCCACCGCTTATGGCGGTCGCTAAATCTCGCTAAATTTAGCGACCATTGTTTTAGCGACCGCCTAAAGCGGTCGCTAATTCGGTCGCTAAACGTTATTAGCGACCAAAAAGCGGTAGCTAATTCGGTTGCTAAAATGCGCGTTTTTTGTAGTGATATATATATATATATATACTAAGCTGCAGGATGATGCATGTTATGAAGGCCGTTGGCGTTTGGTTTGTCTGAGTATACATGAAACAGAATCTCTACTATTACTACTATGCCACTTCTTTCCTAAAAAAAATTGTTTTCTTTTTAATTAGATTTGACCTTGTGTACAAATCAAAAGGCCAGCCTTGGACATAAATAGAGGTACATAAACTATATATGCCACAAATCTATAAATAAATATATAATAACAAAATATTGGAGTCCAATTTTTTTTTCTATAAATATTATATATAGTTCAATTGATTTAAAGTTTCTCCTCTTGCTTTAAGTATAAAGTTCAATCCCTTGCACCTATATATATATTTTTAATATTTTATAAATTAAAAAAATTGAAAAAATACTTTATTGCTTAGTTAATATTTTTATTTTTATTTTTTGTTTCCTTCAATTTTTAGAATTCTAATACATGTTTATTAATATTCAAATATACATTCAATATTTTTTAAACAGGCGAACTAATACATATTCTTTTAGAATTTTACAAAGTTGGGGTGTATATTATCAACTATTATAACATGACAACAAACAATTCATAAGAACTTGATTTGTGATCAGAACAATAAAAATGTATTTTCAATGATCTAAACTGTTAAGCAAGTTAAACTTCTTATTAGTATATTATTATGGATAATCATATTTTTATGTGTTTTATCTTATACTTGAGTATACATTGTATTAGATAATATTATAAATGAGACAGGAGCCTTAATGTATTAATACTTTAAAGGAAAATATAATTGAAATAGTAAAATAGAATTTTGTCACAATTATATAATCATATTACAAATCACTCTATTCTTTAAATAGACGAGTCTCGTATATTACACAGAATATTAGTAAGAATTAAGATTCATAGTATATAATACTTTTATAATATAATAAAAATAAATTTTAAAAGATATATTAATAAAGTTTAATATAACTTTTTCTTTTCATAATTCTAAATTTTTATTATATAAAAATTATTTAATATTTTCTTAAGGTATAAATTTTAATAAAATTAAATATATAATGATTTTATTTAATAATTAAACTATTTAAAAAAAAGGTAGTCCCAAGAAGTATTTTCAAAATCTATTAATTAAATAAATTAATACGTTTTATAAATTAAAATGTGCATACACACACATATATATAAGAAAATAGTATAAAGAAAAAATAGTCAAAATAATAGTCGCGCAAATATAGTTGTAACTGAATTTCCTTTCAACTATTTTAGGTCCACTTAATAGCCTACATAAGTCCATATAATTCTCATATTGGATTACTTGGTAGGATGTACATATTAAATATTATGGGTCAAAATTTGTTAATGGTTCTCCGGTATAAAATGAGGATTTTATTTCCGAAATTAGTATAAAATTATATACCTCCCCAATGGTAGGTTGCAAATAAAATTTTATGGTATTTTTACCCTTTTCTTTCTTCTCTCATACACGGTGTCATCTTCTTCATCCTTTCTCTTCAAGTTTTTATGCAATCATTGATCTACCGTCGCCATTTAATGATCGGCACCACCATTGCGATTGACCGACCGCCACCACTTTAAACTCTTTTTCTTCCTCCACCAATATTATTGTTGGTCCCTAAACTCTTGTAGGAGAAAGTTTTACAAGTCTAGAAGGGGATTGTATAGATTTGTTAGACTCTAAAACGATTTTGATTAAATTTAAGATATATATCAAAAAACCATGTAAAAGCTTAGCTGACTAGTTTCTGAGATAGGAACTTTGTAATTTGTACTTCGCATATTCATTAATGAAAGTTTCATGTTTCAGACAACTTCCTGTTGTTAGCTGTTTTTACTTATTGCTTTTAAGATCTTCTTCTTTTGTCCTTTACTTTGAAATTTTTTACTGAGTATTTGAATTTCAAAAAGGTATATTTTAATATCATCAAAATATCTAATATCAAACCCTAACACTTCTCGCCCTTCTCTTCAACCGGTACTGCCTCCTTACCAAAAGAAATGGAAGCTCTTGGATTAGGATTAGATGATAGAAGAGCAACAACCATTGAAGTAGGAACAGAGCACACCATTGTTAGTTGTTGAAGCCACGAAGCCGCATATTGGGTTTCAATTAGGGGTTCTCTTTTTCTATGACCTCTTAATTTGGGTTTCAATTTTGGTTTTCTTCATTGTTAAGATTGAATTTGGTACAGTTGCCTTTGATTTCACCTTCTTCTGTTAACCTCTTTGTTGATAGGCGAACACGATGCTACGGGGAGTCACCAAGATGTTGCTTACACGAACAAAATAAAGATCAATAGAAATAATCACCTCGTAAATGAAGGTCATGTGGCAAAAGAAAGAGATAGGCACGCAAGAGATGAATTAAATGATAAGAAGAGAAATGCAAGCTACTCGGCGCAGTTGCCCAAGGACAAAAAGTCCCACAGAGGCCAAGTCAAAGCTGCTCTCCACTCCCGATAAAGTCCACCGTCGCAACCAGGAGGCACCTCCGGTTGTAATTAGTATAAACATATGTATTAGTATAAAATGTGACAAGTGCAAAGACACTTGTCACTTTATTAAACCATGTAAACTTAAGTGATTACACCTCATCACATGCAAACATATAAATATGTAATTTATGCTCTAATAAAGGGATTCCAACCCATATTTTCTTACAAACTATTGTTATTATAAGGAACACTATCCTTTTTTTTTTTGTTATCTCCAAACAAACAAAATGACTCCTGAAATTGTTAAGTAATTCCAAAATCATTGTTAGCTTCATTAATCATCTAGATTACCAATAACAATTTTGGTGCTAGAAGGAGGACCCGAACCTCCAGTTCATAAAATTTAGAAGAAAAATTGGAAGATTGAAGTACGTTCTTGAGATATTCAAGAACACCTGAAGGCTTGAAGAGATTTCTCAAGAAAATTGAAAATTTGAACCATGTTAGAAAAGATGTTCAAACTAAAATGCATGTATGTGTGAATTAGAGATCCAATTACTGGGAGATTTACACATGATAGCCTAGAAAAGTTGGCTTCTTTTGCTATTACCTTTGTATTACAACTAGAAGAGAAATCTGGAAAAGTATAAGCTTGAGATTTGAACAAAAGCTGAGAAGTTGAAGAGTTGAAACCCTTTGAACTTGCTAATAGAGTTGTACCTAAGCTTTTGGAATTTAAGAAACCTACCTTCAACAAAATCGCGTGAAGAATCTCGAACAACGTCAAAGACTAGGAGGTAGAGAGGAAGGTCGACTAAGAGAAATGTTGTTGTTGGGCCTTCCCAACCACTACTAGAAACGAGATTGAACCCTATGCTGGTATTATGAAGACTCTAGAGGACATTGAAAGAACGATCTCCATGCTAAGAGAACTTCAGAGACAACAGACGCTCGCTGCTCGCCTACCAGCAATACAAGCGGTCCCAATCGAGACAAGACTAGAAATTGGTCGCATTGCGACCAGGATGTTCGGGCCACCAGCAGAGCAAGAGGTGAGCAGCGGACATGCTCGCCGCCAGGAGTCACAGGGAAAACAAAAAATGAGTGATAGGTTGGGACCCCATCAGACGCGAGTAGAAAGTTAGGTTGAGAAAACAAGCTTGGGAAACTCAAGGACTAGTTTAAGGAAAAGGTTAGGAAATACACCCACCCATGGGCAAACAGATGTTGCTCGCGCAACTTGGAATGTGGAAGTTTCAGACTTACCACCAAAAAGACCCATCCAAGAAAAGTTGAGAAGACAGGCAGTTGATAGACTTGGACCTCATAGCGCAAGCAACCTACCGAAGATAGCTTTGGAGTCACCACAGAGCCTCCACAGTCCTTTACTGATGTGACCGAATATTAAAAGAAGCTGGATCAAGTCCTCACCATGTCTGTTGATCAAGTATACACAGATGTCAAAGATCGGGATAAGCTTGTTGCACCTTCGAGAATCTGACAACAAAAGATCAAGTTAAACCCTAACAAATATTGTGCACCACCAGACCATCGAACACTTCACGAGCAAGTGCAGGGATTTGCTGAAGCAGCTCTGGAAGTTTTACAAAGAGGGTAAATCGTCGAAGTTTGTTAAGAAAGCACCTAGGAAGAGGCAAAGGGCCAGAAAGCCGGGAAGTTTTGAAGACGATGAATAGAATAAACCTGAGAGAAGGCCCCAACAACAAATCAGGAGGGCCCCGGGAGCACCACTAGCACCGCAAGAGCCAAACTGGGAAATCCTCATGATAGAGGAGAAGGGGATTGCATGAGGTTTCTCTGATGGAAGACCCTCACATAAAAAAAACAAAAAGAAACAAAAATTTAAGCCATCAATCAGGTGCTGGAAGTGGGATCGGGTTCATAGACCAAGCTACAACTGAGCTCACATTCTCTCAGAAAGACCTGGAAAGCATCCTCACCCTTCAGAATGACTTGTTGGTCATAAGCGCCAACATAATGAACACGAAGGTCCACTGGCTGTTGCTAGACACAGGAGCCTACACCAATATATTGCAAGAGTACACTAGATAAGCTAGGTGATTAAGAGTCTTACATCAAAAATTGTAATCACAAAATAGTGGAGTTTTGGGAATTTGTAACCATCCCCATAGGAACGATTAGGTTGTCCATAGAACTTTTATCGGTAGAGAATCCAGACATGAGGGTGACCAGGTTGATAGATTCCCTAGTAGTATGTCAGTCATCCTCCTATAATGGGTTTGTCGGAATGCCTTTTATTGCATAATTCAAAGAAGCATGTTTAACCTACTACTATTGTGTAAAATTCTCAACTCTTAAAGGTGCAGGTACTATTAAAGACGACCAAAAGAAAGCTATCTAGTCACTCAAGTATTGATATACGAAGATGCCCAACAGAAGAGTCTAGTGTGCTGGATATGTTGATATATGATGCAGATCCCATGGAGATGAATTCCCAGTAGGAAGGAGATGGAACCCAGGATATGTAACTGGACGAATGTGATGCTGACGAACTAAACCACGGGAGGGGCGACCAGCCGCTAACAGGATGATTTTGGGACAGATCCAGGCAACCCAGAGGGAATCAACTCAGCTGCTAATCCTGACAGTGACCCTGAGCCTCGCCTAGGATTTGTACCCCAGTAGGTCAAATATGAACTTAACCTGGAAGGACCATTCCATGAACCCCAGTGGAAAGAAAGAAAGAAAAAAAGAAAGAAAGCGATGAGCAACTCCAGTTGAAGAGCTGAGAGCCATTAAACTTAATCATGACAAGGAAGAGTTGGAGTTATTCATCGGATCAGAACTACTCGAACCCTATAGGACAAAGATGGAAGAATTTCTTAAAATAAACCCAAACATTATTTCCTGGTCACACGAAGATATGACGGGTATCCAACCGGAGCATGCTTGCCACCGACTCAATATTGACCCCCAAAAGAGACCCATCAGATAAAAAAGAAGAAAGTTTGACCTGAAAAAAGTATGAAGAGCTAACAATCGAAGTGAAGAATTTATTGGATAACAAGTTAATACAAAAAGTCCTTTGTCCACAATGGGTTGATAACCCAGTCCTGGTTCACAAACTCAATGGAACATGGAGGCTGTGTATAGACTTCGCAGATCTAAATGTCGTCTGTCCAAAAGATAACTTCCTTTTACCACACATCGATCAATTGGTGGATAGCACTACAGAGCGTGAACACATGACGTTCATGGACACTTTCATAGGATACCACCAAGTTGCAATGCATCTCGATGATCATGAAAACATTGTATTCTATAACAATAAAAATATATAGTACTGGAAAATGATGCCCTTTGAGTTAATCAATGCTTATTTGATGTATCAACGGCTAGTGAATAAGATGTTCGATGAACATATCGAATATATATAGTGGAAGTGTATGTTGATGACATAGTGGTGAAGAGCGCCCGAAAAGAGGACCACCTAAAACACATTGCTCAAAATTTTGAAATCTAAAGAGCTTACAACATGAAGCTCAAACCTAAAAGAGCAACTTTGGTATACACTCTGGAAAGTTCCTAGGCCACATGAGTCGACGTCTATGGATTTTTTGCCTTCCTTCTCTTATCGAGCAGCGGACTGCTCCACATCTTGCTTGCCTGAATGTTGGGCTACCTCCTCCTTCATGGAGCAAACAACAGAGGCCACGTAAGGATCTGACTCTTCTGGGCGAATAGGGGAAAGACAAGCAATTGAGCCTTCCTCTAAAAGAGGTCTTTTTCCAGGACTTCGGATGGAAATGGTCCAACTTGAGGACAAAGATGACATGGTTGAAGAAGTATAAAAAGAGACGAAGAAAAAACTTGGAGATGCCTAAACTCTATAGATGGAAAAGAAATGAATATTTGGCGTCTATATTTTTACCCCACGGCAAAGATTACCACCAAAATGTGCAGCATCCGGTTAGAATTAAAATAAGAAAAGAAAAGAGAGATCAAGAGAAAAAAACATAAAGAACTTGAAGTTTGTCGCCATAAATTGCTCGCCTCACATGATACAGCATTGCTGACCACTATCAGCCTAATCCCAATTAATGTTAGATTTAATTGGACATTAGGCTGGGGGCAATTGTTGATAGGCGAGCACGATGAAATGAGGAGCGACCAAGATGGTGCTTACCTGAACAAGATAAAGATCTTTAGAAATAATCACCTCGTAATGAAGGCCACGTGGCAAGAGAAAAAGATAGGCGAGCAAGAGGTGAGCAACATGATAAGAAGAGTCATGCAAGTTGCTCGCCCTGTTGTCCAAGGACAAAGAGTCCCATAGAGGTAAAGTTAAAGACGTTCGCCACTCCCCATAGAGCCCACTGTCGCGATCAGGAGGCACATCTTATTGTAATTAGTATAAAAAGGCATATTACATATGTATTAGTATAAAAGTGATAAGTGTAAAGACACTTGTCACTCTATTAAGCTATGTAAGCTTAAGTGGTGATACCTCATCACATGCAAACATATAAATGTGTAATTTATGCTCTAATAAAGAGATTCCAACCCATATTTTCTTATAAATCATTGTCATTACAAAGAACACTCTCTCCCTTTTTTAAGTGATTCCAAAATCATTGTTAGCCACATTAATCATCTAGATTACGAAGAATCACTAGCACTGTTCTTTGTCGTCTTTTGGAGTAGCACTTAGGATTTTGATTTCAATTTTTAAATTTCAACAACGATTTTGATAATCTTCTGGCTTCAATTAGAATTTTGATAACCTTCTACTTTTCAATTTTGGTTATAAGGAAGAAGATGATGTTGATGTTGGCAAGGTATCAATATTTTTTAAAGGATAAAATTGTATTTATACATTTTATCCTATGAACTAATACTATTTATTTATTTTTTTGATAGGTAAATGTTAGTTGTTAGTAGTTAGAAGTTAGTTCACCAAGTCTCCTTACACCCCAAGAATATCTCCAAGTCCATCCTTATATCTCCCTCCTAATTCGTTCCCAAAAGGAATCGAACCCAGGTCACTCACTCAAGTGAGGAGCCTGGTGGCCAGGTAAGCTATCAATCAATATATTAAATTAATACATATTTTAATGTATCCTACCAATCATCCATAATAAAATATTGACAAAATTTTGTATTAAAATTATTTATGATAATGTTATCATGAAATTATTTGTAAAAATCATATATATTTGATAAAAAATATAAAAAATCTCATTACGAGTATCAAAAATTAAGGTCAATGGTATTATCTTTTAATTATTGTTGATTTTTTTACCTAAATATTTTATACTCCTGATGATTTTTTTTATATTCTTGATCAAATACTTAATACTTTAAAATAGTTTCACTTTCACATGATAAGTTTATAATGAATCATTTTCATATAAACTTACTCTAAATATTTATCTCATACTTTCACACTAACTTAACACTCATATTAATTATCTCGTTTTTTCATACTAATTTCATATGGGCTACAAGTGCAATTGATTATGTGGGCTTTTGAGGGTGTTATGTGGTAAATTTTCCTTTCTCCATTTTGAAATAATATAATTTCTTTCTATGGAGAAATTTGTATAAATGGTTATGTATACAAATTAAGAATTTTTTTATTATTTTAGTAAAATAGTGACGTATTGATAAATATACATGTTATATTATATAGGTACATGTTACTAACTGGTAATAATGAGTGACCAGTGTCGCGATGAAGCGATGGAGATTAACAAGAAATAATGCCCAAAAGAGTGCTAGACGATCAGCGGCCACCTGGGGCGGCTGTTATGTGACGACATGCGGGTGAGAAACAGTCTTGTTACTTGTTCGAAGAAGAAATATGGCTTGGTGGCCAAAAGGCTCGGGCGGCCAGAATCTGTGTAGCATCTTTGCCCGTCTCCATCGTATTTGGGTTAGAGGATCTTGCCAAGAATGAGAGAAATTTTGTGTACAAGAGGGATTAGATAGTTTAAGGTTACCTAGAAGAGGAAAAGTAATCCTAAAGTCAACTAGAATGTCACATGATAACTGATAACTTATGAGAGGTTTTCACATAATATCTACTCAAAATTCAATTTGATACAATTAGTCGATTTAGGTTGATGCACCTGCTACCAGTTTTCCGAACTCATTTATCGAACAATAGCATATATTTTATTAGGCCAATTACAATAAGGGGCATTCCTAAAGACCTAAACACAACTAAGGGCTTGAATTTCCCCAACTTACAACAAGGGGCTTTTGCCCCAAATCTTCCTAAATTAAATTGTCTGACCATGGTACAAAAGGTAAGCTTTTTTCTTTGACATGATGTTAACTTTTTGGACTATGCTACATATTTTTTTAGACTTGTGTGTATTATAGTAAAAATTCAAATTTACCCAATCTATCAGATTTACTAAAAGCAGACATCCTTTTATTCATTCTTGGGTAGGACCGCCTCCATAAGAAACCACCCCCTCCTCATCACTCCCGGCAGAAATGAACATCTGAGATTCTGGTAAGAATATCTACTACGTTCAGAAGGGCGTCCATAGCTGAACAACACATTGCATTGGAAAGGTGTCATATTCGTTATTAGAAAGGTAATATATTGCTCGTCACCCCGGTCGGAACTGTATTATTAGGGTTCTGACAAAATTATCTTTTATTGTGTACTTTTTCTGGTGAAGTTAATATACTCTTTAAATATAGTATGAATTTTGATTCTTGAAATACAACTGAAAAAGAAGAACATTTTGGTAGGTCGGAGCAGAAAGATAATGGGTAAAAGGAGAGGAAGAGCAGTGAGATATGAAGATGATGAAACTGAGGATGGATGTGAAATTGATAGAGGTGGAAGACGAACATGGTTGGCCCACGGAGGTAAAAATTCATATAAATCGATTCATTTTTTTCTTGGGAAATGCTATTTTTAGTAATAATTGTATGTAAAGTGTACACATTTGAGAAAAAGATTGTTGATGGTCCCCCCCCCCCCCCGTTACTAGATTTTGTCTGGATCGTTTCCATATTTGATGTTTGTTATATGAATTTTCTTAAATTGTACTTTAAAATGTTGGTACTCATCCTTAAAATCTAGTACTCTTGATATGATTTTCAGTACTCTCTCTGAATTTATAGTACTCCTAACTAGACTGTTGGATGTGGCATGTTATATTATTATTGGGATGCTATTGGTAATCTCTGATGTTTTTCATGTTCAACATCTAAGAAATCAGTGGGGACTTGAAGACGATTTCAAGCAAAAGGTATTGATTGTTTATTGATCGTTCCTACTTCTTGATTTTTACCTTGACTAAGTGGCTAGTTGTAAGCAAACTAACGTTGTATTGTTTATTCACAGGAAAAATGATGGTAACTGAAAGCCAGAGTTCCAGTGAAATCAATGCACATGAACATTTTTTAATTCAAAGATGTCGCGAGCTAAGAGTTCAAAGGACGTGCATTTGGAGCGCTCCATGATTGTTGTGAGTTTTGTATTTGATCAATTGAACCTTTTTGTTAATTTTGTATATATATGTCCTTGATACGCTATATCTTTGAACAAATATTGTACAGATTGACTACGTGACCGATCTTTTGAAGAAGTCATGGGATGCTCCCAAGAGTAAGAAATCTATGTTGGTAAGAGGTAACAACTAACCATTTTTGGTTCTGTGTTTGCAGCAAGATCCAACTTCTTTGGATTGTGGAGTGATAGTATGTTGCATTCTGGAGAATGAGCTCCACAAACTACCATCTGTGAAGAAAGTTTTCACACACAATGCATCTGCAGATTATAGTATTAAAATCGTTGAGACTTTTGTGAACCCAGTTACTTGGCAAAAATAGTGGTCAGTGAGATATGTTGAATTAGTTAGAATCCATGAAGTGTGATTGGTATTAGTTTTATATTGTAGAATTTGGTTATTTAGTTTTATATTTGTAAATTTTTATTATTATCCATGAAGTAAGAGAAGAGTATTAGTTATTTAGAATTTGGTGGAGTTTTTTTATTGTAGAATTGTTGTTGTGTGTTTAGGAGAAGAGAGACTATTTTACACTGGGGAGGTCGCTTAAGTTTATTTATGAAACATTGTTAAGCATCGTGTGTGTGTGGGTGGCAGTACATAAATACCAGATTGTGGTATGGTTGTATATTGAAATGCATGTTGGAATAGAAAATGCATGTTGGTAGTGAAATGCATGTTGGTATTCCATTTATGCAACAGTTTAAGTGTATTACTCCCTCCGTCCCATAATTATTTTCACACTTTTCTTTTCCGTCCGTCCCACAATTGATTTCACATCCTATAAATGGAAACTATTACTTTAACTTTATTCTCACAATCCAACTAATCTCATTATTTTAATAATATAACTTTACACAACACTCTACTTTTCTTAAAAATTGTGTCATCCCAAAGGTGAAAACACCTCTGGGACGGAGGGAGTATTATTTATGTTGGTAGGCTCTTTTAATTTAATTTTTTTATTATAATAGTATGGGAAAATGACTGTTGAAATGTGTATTTTTCAGTTATTCATTGAACAAAATGATCATATCTTTTGTGTTAAAAAATAGAATCTCATGTGACAATGTTAGTTCTTTGATCAAGGGTGACATATAGCTAACATCAAACATGTTTCAGTCCACATCTAATGTCAATATTAAACTGAGATACATGTGTCCAATGCGAAAGAAACCTCCGAAGAAACAATGTACTTAACACAATTAGTTTTCAAAACAATGATATTTGTACACATCTAGTAAAAAACGTTACAAAACAAGGTTGAGTCAAAAAATTCCAAAAAGTGTGTAAATTTTCCCTGCAAACACACACATCTATAAATGAGATATATAGAAATCTCTCTGGATGTTTAAAGACCTGGGTATCGAAAAGTCAGTACTCCAAGAGAAAAAATTTAGACATGCCCCCTGCACCCCATCACCCAAAAAAACAGAGCACCATGTTGTATACATACTCAACCATTTCCACACTTAGAAGAGCACTCTTTACGTACAATACATACACATAATCAATATTACTACAACATATATAGAAAATCAACATAATAAGCATAATAATCACAAAGCTGGTTTAATCAACATAACATCCATATCAACATATTGTTCAGGTTTACAAACACAGTACTTACATACACACCACTACCATAATAGCTAATTTGGTAGATATGGCCACCACCGGTACATGCACAACAACAGCAGAATAACCTTATACTAACATAAACTATCCCACTACCATAATAACCAATTTGGGTTGCACGTTTGCCTCTCGTCTCATCCTCCTATAAACACTAATAACATCTTCAAACCTATTACTCTTTACAAACCCAGATATCATTACATTCCATGAGATCAAGTCTCTCACGGGCATTTCATCAAATACTTTGGCCAAGCTCTGGGCACACCCTAACTCTCTATACAAATCCAAAACCGAATTACAAACTTAACAATCGTACAAATCCCCACTTAGTGAAGACATGTGCCGGAAAATCAACCGGAAATAGAGTAGGTTTGCCGAAAAATCAACTGAAAATTGAAATCGGGTTCCGGCGAGTGGCCGGAAATATTTGTAAAATCAGGATAAATGATAGTCAGAGGAAGCTGATAGCAGGATAGGAAGAAGAGAATGGAAATTCAAATTTTCAATTTTGAATTCAGAACCCATTAGGTAATTGATGGAATTAAATTTTTAGCTGACGACCTAGAAAGTAGATGAAGAAGGCTGCCTATACAATCTGGAAATATTGTACTTCAATTGCAGAAATGATCAGTGGAAGATTTGGTGGAACATTACAAATTAGCCCTTATTTGCATTAAGTTTGTCCTTCCTTGATACTTTTAAAAAGTTGAGTCCCACAATGTGTTTTGGCCCTTTTGGGTCTAAAGGGTGCCTTTGGATGTAATAAATCCTATTTTATTGGGGCATTTACAAAGAAGGACAGTTTTTGAGTTTTATTATAAAAAGGGGCAAATGTGCAATTTTTAGAATTTTTGCACACAATTTAAAGAAAAAGTATTTCCCTCTTTATTTTTTTTCCTATTTTATGTTCTTATCATGCAATAATGGTTAGTAGAATATATACATATTTTGTTAGGTTTAATGAAATAAATATATTTTATATGAGCATAGTTGATGGAATGAATATTTTTTGTTCTCTTAGTAAATATTTAATATTTTAAATATTTTTTAATACTTGACGTTTTAAAATAAAATATTACTCTCCGCATCACGATTTTGTTCATCCCAAATAACATAATACGAGAATTAATAAAATGGTTTATTATTAATAATTATAGGTATAAATTATTATTATTGAGGGTAAATGATTTTTTTCTATTTTATGGATGAATGTTATTTTATTGGAGAAAGGATAAAGTAGAAAATATAATGTTTGAAAGGCAAGTATTATTTTTTGTCATTTAGGATAAGAGAAAAATTAAAAAACTACTCTTTTAGGAGAAGCGAATAATCAAAATCGTAACAAAGAAAGTATAATATTATTGTTTTTAAATTAATTAAAAATAATTTAAATAGTAAAAAAAATATTGTTAATATTCCTACATAAAAATTTGTGGATCCATGATCGGGTCGAGTCGAATTTGGGTAATTTTTTCAAATTCTCGTGCAAGCACAATTTTCAGGTTTTTCGCTCCAACGTATGTTAATTTTTAGGCAAATGGATGTTACTTTAAGGGAAAATTTGTGTTACAATCAGATCAAATGTTGTTTTTTTACATATATATCACTTGATTTTATGGAAATAACATTTTTTCGTACAATGTAGAGCAAAATGTGTGATTATAAGATAAAACATTACCTTTTCATAAGTATATATTTATTTGTATATAAATAATTATTCTATTTTATAAAAGTAGATATAAAATAGTAAAAAATGTGTTATTATATGAATCAATATATCTAGCTTTAAGGGATGATGATTAAATTAAAAAAAAAAAAATTGTTCTTAAGAAAAATACATTTTATCCTATAGTAACACATGTTTGCCTGTATAGTAACACAAACTGGGGAGCAAATATGTCTTACAATCTTATAAAATATTGTTATTTTGCATATATTAATTTTTTTTTATAGAATAAATAGTTTTTAACACAATATAAGAGAAAAATCATGTGTGTTACAATAAGAAAACATATTAGTCTTTCATAAATATTTATTTATTTGTATAGAAATAATTATATTTTTATATAATAACACATACTCCCTCCGTCCCATAATTGTTTTCACACTTTCCTTTTTCGTCCGTCCCACAATTGTTTTCACAACCTATAAATGGAAACTATTACTTTAACTTTATCTTCACAATCCAACTAATCTCATTATTTTAATAATATAACTTTACACAACACTCTACTTTTCTTAAAAGTTGTGTCATCGCAGAGGTGAAAACACCTCTGTGACGGAGGGAGTATAAAATAGTAAAAAAATAGTGTTAATATATGAATCAATATACCTAGATTTAAAGGAATGATAATTAAATTAAAAATACATATTTATTCTTATAAAAGTACATTTTCTCTTACAATAACACGTATTTGCCATATTGTAACACACATTTGTCAATATTGTAACACAAACTGGGGAGCAAATGTGTATTACTATTAGAGCAAATGTGTGTTACAATCTTATGAAATGTTGTTCTTTTTATACACATTCATTTGTTTTTATATAGTAAATAATTTTTCATTTAATACAAGAGCAAAATGTGTGTTACTATATGAAAATATACTGTTTTCTCATAAATATTTATGAAAAAATAATATTTTTTATAGTAACACACATTTTTTATTAGATTGTATGAAAAAATGTTATTTCTATAAAAACAAGTGAATATATATAAAGAAAACAACATTTAATCTGATTGTAACACACATTTTGCCTATTAGTAACATGCATTTGCCCAAATTGTGACATACCTGAGAGCGAAAAAAATCTGCAATTATAGTTGCAAAATTTTTGAAAAATAATGACCAAACCTACCTGATCCGGTTAAAAACCCGTGAAATTTTAATATGATATGTTTCACATGAGTGTGCCAATATGCAAGCATATGATGTTTTATCTGATATTGTAATTTCATGTGTCATGCATATAGAAATTTATTAGATTTGGCTACAATTCGTAATTATTTTAGTTTATGAACGAGTTCATAATAACGTTCTCGTGGCTTTATTGAAATGGCCATTGTTTGGTTTCACTAGGATAAAAATAAGCAAGGTTAATGAATTCTCCTTTTGATGTATATGATCCACAAGGGTTGTGTTCTTGTCTAATTTCACAAGTTAATATCAAGAATCATCTTGTAATTTAAGTCATGTTCAACCTTCATCAAGAGTGCTTTTACTTTTTCACTTTAATTATGTAAACTTTAAATCCACCCAAAATGATAAAGATTAATAAATATAAAAATATGCATGGCCTATGTTGAACATAAAAAAAAATTAAAAAAGTAAATAAATATAGGGCCAAATTAAAATTGATAACAAATGAACAAAAATAATCATAATATGATTAGATTGATAAAGTAAAAATGTATCACTTCAACATATGTATTTGTCTTCTCAGTCTTGGATAATAGCTTCATCAATTATCAACCAAATGTATCTCAACAGAGGGGTTTACGGTGCTGGAGTCGTACAACGGGGGTGATAAAGCACATCCTTGAGCGTTTGATCCCCCTAAATCCCCCATAAACAGATAACCACTTTCAATTTTGCATTGATTGATCCAACAACATGGAAGGAATTAGGACTTGCTTCCACCATTCTCTCCCTTTGGGGTGTTGATGAGTTAGAAAAAATAAGATGGTTTGAGGGCAATTGTGAAGTGTCATAGGGGAATATATTATTAAGTAGGGACTAACCCACTTTCAATAGCAATAAAAACGCCACCACAATTCTAACACGCTAGTTGTTTACTCATATACTCCCTTAGATATTTGTATTGAATATGAGAATAAGTACAAACAGTCTCAAAAGGTATAATTGGACCTTTCTATAGAAGATGCTTTGGCCTTGCCGTTTCCACCATTTTTTATTTCATCCCAACTAATTAATTTAAAATAATAAATACTTAAAATAGTTGTTAAAAATATATTTTAAATAATTTTTTTAGAAAAATAAATACTTTTTATGTTGAGTTTGCAATTGCAAGAAGTCCAAACATATTTAAAAGAATAATGACCCACGTGAATGCAAGGTGGAAACCAAATATAATAAAAGCCAAGAAAAAGGGCGGCCCGTTTAGGAATAAAAAAATCAGGGCCCAAATGTAAATTAGGGCTGTAGGATTCAGATGCAATTGGAAGGGTCAGTTCCTCTCGTCGGCGAAAAAAATCGCGGAATCCACGTAGCCCATTCGTGTCGTCCGTGGATCGCGTTCGTCACGGTGGCCGACGTTTTGTGTCTCACCGTCGCCGTCGCGCCATTCGCGCGTCGCCTGTTCGTGCATCCGCCGTCGCGGCGGTCGGATTCATCGGCGCTGGAGATCGACAAATCATCGTTCAGGCGCCGGCGCCGTCTCCGTCACGCCGTCGCGGGCGCACGGAAAAACGTCGTGCAGTCGCGTAAGGCGGAGCGCCGTCGCGCGCAGGTGTCATTGCCGTTCGTTGCGGCCGTCGCAGTTTATAGCGCCGTCGCGGCGCGTAGCCGCGTCGGGCAGTAGCCGTCGCCCGCCGCACAGGGGCGTCACCTCACGCCGTCGCACAGCGGCGTCGATGTGGGAGGGGGGGCGCCGTCGGTCATCTGCGGTCAGCCGCCGGCGATTATACGTTGCAGACGGTAGGTTTTTCGATTAAAGAGGGATTTTGATTCAGGAATTTTCATGCAATAGAGGACGATTTTGAACGAGATGATTAAAAGAGGGATTTTGATTAATACAATCCCGAATAAAAAAAAAAAAGTATCTCTTGCTGCACACAAATGTATTAGACATTAATTGGTGAACATAATACATAACAAATAAACATGATGAAAATTTTCAATAATCCAAACATATAAGGATTCTCAATTTCTCTAACAAAATAACAAATTATTCAAACTCGTCTTTTCTCATATCATTCAATTTCAGTTAAAATTATAAATATAATAAAGAATGTTAAAAAAAATCTAATTAAAAAAAGGGAAAAAAATACTTTTTTATCCTTTAACTTTGATTGACTTTGATTTTCGTCAACTTTGGACTTTTGAATTCCGTCCTATAACTTACAAAACTTTATGTTTTTTGTTCTGTTACCTGTTATTATAGGTCACTTATTCTGTAAATCTTATGTGACAGATTATTTTCTTTTTCTAAATAACTTAAATAGTGATGTGACAGCTCATAAATACACGGAGGGAGACCACAACCTATATTTGTAATTAATGATAATTGAAATATTAAAATAAAAATAAAATAAAGTTAAAAGGCTAAAAAAACAATTTTAAAAATATCCAAAAAAAATTCTTAAAAAATATAAAATACTATTATTATTTTAATTATTCATATAATTTTTTTCCAAATTCAAGAAATTTAAATAAAAAAATAAAAAAATTCAAAATTTTGAATTCAAAAAAGTCTAACAATAAATAATTATAGACATATTATTTTGAAAATTAATTTATAGAATTCAAAAATCCAAAATTTAAAAGTCTAACAAAAAATAAAAAAATCCAAAAAGCTTTTTAATATTGATTTTAATTAACTAATAAAACTTATATGAATATTTCACTACTATTTTATGCTAATTAATTTTGATTTTCTTAATATTTAAAAAAAATTAATTTTTCAAAAATCCTGACTTCGAATTTTTTTATTGAAACTACGTACAATTTTGATGTATTTTTTTAAATGTGCGCATATTTTCAAATAAATTATGTTCACTCATCAAAATTTTCAAAAATAAAATATTTGAAATTGTCAAAGGAAAAAGAGAATATTAAGAAAATTCATCTGGAATGTACTTCACATATATTGGGATAGATAATTAACTTGATATTATAAATATTTATTGAAATCAAATAATCAATATGAATATTTTTCTTTCTTAGTCAACATGTAGTATGGTTCTTTCAATTTATAAATTGTACATTTTTTTATTAAATTGTAATTTGTACTATAAATATTTTGAAATCAAATTATCAATATGGATATTTTTCTTTCTTAATCAACGTGTAGTATGAATATTTTTGGATTTTTGAATTCTATAAATTAATTTTCAAAATAATATGTCTATAATTATTTATTGTTAGATATTTTTGAATTCAAACTTTTGAATTTTTTTATTTAAATTTTTTGAAATTGGAAAAAATTTATATGAATAATTAAAGTAATAATAGTATTTTATATTTTTTTTAAAAATTCTTTGGATATTTTTAAATTTGGTTTTTTTTATTATTTTCATTTTAATATTTCGATTATCGTTATTTGTAAATATAGGTTGTGGTCTCCCTCCGTGTATTTAGGAGCTGCCACATCACTATTTAAGTTATTTAAAAAAAAAATCCGCCACATAAGATTTAAAGGATAAGTGACCTATAATAACAGGTAACATGACAAAAAACGTAAAGTTTTGTAAGTTATAGGACGAAATTCAAAAGTTCAAAGTTAGCAGGACAAAAATCAAAATCAATCAAAGTTAAAGGATAAAAAAATACATTTTCCCTTAAAAAAACTTGGTCAAACAATTTCAAGCTAATTAAAAAAATTTACCCGTCAATCTTTAAAAAAAAAAAAAATCATTCACTAACAATAAATCTCAGAATTCATTGTACCAAAAGCACCAATACTGTAATTATATATAATAACAAATAACAAGAATAAAAAATAAGAAAAAATAAATAAATAGAGTTGCAAGCTCACAAAAGACTAAAGTACCTCACCTGAAGGAATTTTTCCGGCGGCAATGACTAAACTTTCTGTAAAATGGGAGCACATGAGGTGGAAAATGCCTACTTAAATATAAGAAAATAAAACAAAGGTATTCTCTCCCTCCGAGAAGAATTTTCACCCTTGCAATTTCAAGTGGTTTAAAAAAAAAATAGTAATATATGAGTAAATATGTGTATAGTTTTGTTACTGTACATACAAATCAATATTTATTACTAGTACGTAAACTCGCGTATTACTCGAGATTATTAAAAAATATATTTTAATATGAATTATATTATGTGTATCAATAAATTTTAAATTTCTGCATATTTATATAAAGATTTATTTGATAATATACGTGTTATAAGATTCCCATCTTGCACGTTTTAAAATATTTTCTTGAATTTCTATATAGATTTATATACGTGTATTAATGAGTTATAATATATATATATGTGTGTGTGTGTGTGTGTGTGATTTATATTCGATAATATACGTGTAAATAAATTAAGTACTTAAAAAATATGCACACATGCACAATGCATATACAATATTATGTTCTATAACATCTTTGGTTCTAGAATTATAAATAAGTTATGGTGTAAAATAACTTACAGTATGTATGACGCAGACACAATTATTTTAATATAAACCTACAATTAAAATAGAATATAAAAAAATAATATTAGAATATTAAGAACATGAAAAAAATATTAAATAAATAAATAAACAATTCAAACATCAAAATTTTAAATCAAATAGATCTGCAATTGTAGCAATCAAACATTACAAAAAAAAACCATTAAATTGTGTAACAATAGAAAAGAAAATAATTCAAACATCAAAATTTTAAATCAAATAGATATGCAATTATAGCAATTAAACTTTACCTCCAAAAGAAAATCACAAAATTTGTGTAGCAATAGAAAAAAAATTATTTCAACAAATTATTAGATGTAAAATATGAACCTGCAAAAAAAATTCGAATAGAAAAAGATAAATAAATAATTCCTATATCAGAATACGATAAATAAGAACATCAAAAAGAGAAATAAGAAGAAGTAATGAAACGCAAGAAAAAATAAGATTAAAAAATGAGAATAATAATGTTTATGGAGTTGAAATTTATAGAAGTATAGAAATTAAGATGCACGGTTGAGATTAAAAAATTAGATATGGGATTTGATATTATGAATATATTTATAAGATTTATATAAGATATATATATTTATAAAATATCAAAATGTACAGTCAAGATTAAAACACTTAAATTATAAGGTCAAGATTAATTTTTAATGCCAGAATCAATGAGAATAGAGGAATTTCGAAATGGAGCATTCTGGTTGACATAACTTCATATTTATATAATATTAAGATTTTAGTAATGTGCAAATTTTTGTGTAACATCCACATAAAAAACAAGTAAATTTCTATGAAATGAAGAAAAAAAAATAAAAATTAATATTTTAGTACGCTGGTATATATAGGCTCACACAAAAAAAAAAAAAAATCTATGTGACATCTTATACATGAGACCGGTGTCATATATTTTATGAAATTTTATTGATTCCCGACTCAATTATATATGAAGGAGAATATTACTCATACACCAAATACGATACCGTTTAATGTATCATCTCACACAAGACTACGTCACAAAATTCCACAATTTTTATGTAATATGTAAAAATTAAATAAGTTGATTTTATTGTAAAATTATTCATTTTAAAAAATAAACATAAATATATAGAAGGAATTCAAAGAAAATGGTATGACAATTATTTCTGCTAATGATGGAAAAATTGAATAATATTATGAACCACCAATTTTACAGTGAAATTTTTGTAATTTTTAATCTGTTACGATAATGAAAACATTAAATTACACATATTTTCACGGAAAATACAATTAATACTGCAATAATGACAATTTTCTTGTAGAACACAGTAATAATAATGCAATAGATTGAGTAATAAATATAGAAGAAAAAGTATTTAATGTGTTATACCAAGTTGATACTCCCTTTTTTTGGAAAGTAAAAAAATATAGATAAATATTATGAAACCATTAAATTAAAAAGAAAAGGATAGAATTATAATAAAATTTGATATTCCTTCTGTCCTACTATATGTTTCCCATTTTGTCATTTTCGTGCGTTTCACTATATATTTTCTATTTATTTTTTATTCGGAAACTATTATTTAATTTATTATTATTATTTTCATTATTTTTACAATATTCTTATTTTTTTACACTTTTTCCATCACACCTTCATACTTTTTTAGTTTTAATTTAATCCGTGAGCCCAAAAGTAACAGAAAACATATATCGGGATAGAGGGAGTAATATTTTCCAAAAAAAAATTTTGATAAATCACTTTTAGTAAAAATACTATTATTTTTTCTTAAAATTTTATCACTTTGAAAAATTAACGATTTTTTAATTGATTAATTACATATTAAAAATAACTCAAATATTATTAATTTCATACTATTATTTTACTCATTATAAATATTTTCTTTTGGAACAAAATATATATATATATATATATATTATTTTATGTTACGTATTTAATTTCAATCTCATCCCCTCTGAATGGGTGAAATAGGAGAAACGGTTAATTTACATGGATAGATTCTGCCAACATAGAAAATGATAAAAAAAGCTATTATAAATTTAAGTTATATGATAATTGACTAATATGCCCTTAATGCCTCGAAGTCTAATTTTGTTTCAAAAAATTTGAAATTTTCAAATTTGAAATCCTCAACCGTCTTTCTCTCGGTAATCATGATTACATATTCCAAGATATTGAAGATAATCAATATGTTAAGATGAATTTTAATTATTTTTAATATGTAACCTCTAGTTTAAATTAATAGTTTAAAATATCTCTTTATACGAATATATTGTTATTGTAATTTTTAAATAGATAAAAAGTAATATTTATTTAATTTTTAAATAATTAAAGTTCATTATTAAATTTAATGTTATTTACCAAGTCAAAGAGAGTAATATCTCTCCTCTATCTCCTTAGTCACGTTGATATAGAAGTTCCTATTTTTATGCAAATGCTAGTAGTTTCTAATTTTTTGTTGTGAATTAATATACCTTTTAATTTTTATTATTGATTTTTTTTGTAACAAGAGTAATAGAATTTAAAAAAATATATATATTAAAATTTAAAATATATCCGCATACGCTTTGTTTTCGATTAATGTCACGGTTGTTTAGTAACTATTAGTAACTAGTACATAACCCCGCAGATATACGAGATTAGAAAAAACTATATGTTAATTTGAAATTTATTTTAAATTAATTTGAAATTTAATTTTTTTTTAATTTAAATGTGTAATGGGTGAAATTTACCGAAATCTATGGATGGTGGTTAGTATTTAAAAAAATATAGAGGGAGAAGTTAGTGAATTAAAAAAAGGATGGATAACCGACAACAGTTATTTATATTTTATTTTAAAAAATATAATTTTATGAGAAAATTAGAAAGATGCGTAGAAAGTGTTGTATGAAGCCACGTAGGATACGCGGGATTCAGAAATAGATGATAGGGGATTGTTGGTTTTATATATTTGAATATTCAAAATTTTGTTTTGTTTTTCACTTAGTTAACTCAACACTTTTTTTTTTTTAAATGTAACCCAATTAATATTTTGAAAAATAAAATCACAACTAATTCAATAAATATAAATTTCATTTTCGGATTAAATGTGAATGAAAGTAAAATTTTATTTCTATATTGTTTAATAATAAAAATATTTTATTTTATTGTACAATAAAATTGAAATATTTTGTCTAACTAAGTTGTAATGTTTTCTAGCAGAATTATATTATTCGACTAAATTCTTATTTATAAAATATCCGATTAAACATAAAAAAAAAAAATCAATCATAATAATATATGATTCATAATAGAAACATCATTTATAACAAAAGTAGAACTCAGTTTATAACAAAAGGTAGATAGCTAGGATTCAAACTTCATCATAAAAAAAAAGTAGAAATATTCAACTTAAGAAAAATAAAATTTAACAGACGTCTTCATTTTTCATTCACGGAAGCATTGACAGTAGCGCCAGGGAAAGGACAATAACAAGGATATTGTTCTTGTTAATAGCTGCGAGATACAAGTCGTAAGCATTCATCAGTGGCTCTTCTTGAAAAACCATCTTGCCCACAAAATTCTTGCCACAATTTGCAAAATACCGGGTGAAATGCTCCATAACTTCATTTTTCAGCGAGATATGTTGCACCCTGGATCGTTTGTTTGCTAGGAGTATGAGTCATTGTTAAAGTAACTTTTTGCAAAAGAAGTTTTAAAGATAAAAATAAATGAAGATAACACAGGAGTATTTAAAGATGTAATTTTGGAACCCTATACTCTATAGCCACTAACCACGACAAGGTAGTGCTCTCATTAATGGCATGTTAATGTGGCTTTTCAACTTCTCTTATGTTTTAATTTTATTTTTGTTAAATTAACTAAAAACTAAATCTCTTCATTTAATAAATAAATTATTCATACTCAATTAACTTAGTAAAAAGTAATAATTGGATTTAAATAAATAAATAATAAATCACATGTTTCACATTTTTATATCTTTCTATACATTAGTGTTACACTATTTAATATATGTTTAATGACATGATTTAATAAATATTTTCAAAAATATATAATCGAATATTCAAGAGATTTAAATTGAATAATTAAAATTCTAAATAAAAGGGATTTAATGAAAGTATTGAATAATTAAAATTCTAATTAACTAGAATTAAAAGGAATTTAAATTATAGTGTTATCATAACGATTATTTAAAAAAATTACTAATCAATTAATGTTCGTGAATTGAATTCGAGTCTACGCGTTAGAGTTGTTCGATGCGTTTAGTGAGTCGAGAGTGATTGTACTTACTATCTGTTCGGTGTAAATGAGTCCTCACGCAAGTGTACGTGTTCGCTATTAGCGTGGTAAGCTTGACCAAGTTTTAATATATATCGAACCCAAAGGAGACGGGGACTTGTAAGGAAAATTCGTTGTTTCAATTGGCTAGCTAACAAAGCAATTAAGGGGAAAGGTATCTATCGTCTACTAATGCGTCAAAGAAGTAAACTACCTATCACCTTGGGTTGCAAAGTGAGCAAATGTGAGAGATATGTGCTAATGTACTATCCTATGTTTCATGGAGTGAAGTATCACTTTATCATGCAATAAGATTGTGTATAATCAATGGCAAGCCACTCCAACATGCAAAAGGTTTCCCTAATAACATATCAAAGCCTCTAATTGTTCATCCAATTCACTAGAGATAATTCTCACTATCTTAGGAATTTTATCAAACACTTGATATGCATTGACCTTAATACAAGAAAGTTTAGGAAAATAGCTCTACTTTCGCAAGAGACTAACTCCCTAATGGCCCTTATTATCATCTACACATGCAAGCATTCATTCAATCCATCAATGTAGAGAATTGATCATACAACAACTCAAATCATTCAAAAGATCAACATGTCACTACACTACTCCATAGGAATCATACACTAACACATAAAGGAATTAGCTCATGCCTAATTGAGTAAACATGAGAACAATTAAGCTAGGAACAATCATCATTAAGCAAGAAATTTAAAGAGATTTACATATTACAATGAAAATTGGAAAGATACAATTTACCTCTAAAATGCTAACTAGCAATCCGACAATGGAAATTGAAATTCAATCTTAGACCAGACGAGAATGCAGGAATTAACGGATCAACGATCAAAGCGGTAGATCAAAAGTTATCTAAGAATTTGTGAGAAGAAATCTTAAGAAACCCACAAGTAACTACCTCTCTCTCTCTCTAATCTAAGAATTTAGCTATGATTATGAACTAATGTGACTTGGATTATGCCTGAAAATCTGATCCTTGAAGTATTTATAGTGCCCAAAATGCTTGGTCCAAAATACCCTTCATTAAATGCATGAAAAGACGAAACCGCCCCCAAAATTGTGTCTTTCCGAACCGTCGCACGAGTCCCTGCCTATGACCACACGAGTCTGGCTCGTGTACTAGAGCCTCATCGCACGAGTGCAGGCTCGTGTGATCACTCGTGCGAGCCTTCATCGCCCGAACCAGAGCCTCATCGCACTAGTGCAGGCTCATGGTCACACGAGTCTGGCCTGGCTGAGCTCGAGCTCGGCCTCAACTTGTCCGATCGATCCTCGACTTCCTCGTTTTCTTCATATCTTGAGTTCTAGAGCTCCGATTGACTCAATTCCTTTTCCGTTGCGACCCTCTATTCGAACTCTTCGACATGGTATATCATTTACTTCCATTGGATCAACTCACAATTTCTGGACTTTTACGAACTTGCTCGTCTCTTGCCGATTTTTGCTCGTTTTCACTACAAAACACATTTTCTTGCCACAAAATGGTTAATAGCACAAAGTATAGCATTTTAGGGTCAAATATGAACATAAGCACATCAAAATCATAGAGAAATGGATGCAAAAACATACAATTAAGACCTTAATCACTATCCACTCGTAGAACCGAGTTATATAAAAAATATTTTTAAATTATAGTGTTATCATAATGACTATAATTTTTTTAAATCTCTAATTGAATAGTGTCCATGAATTAGATTCGAGTTTACGGGTTAGGGTTCTTCGATCTGTTTAGTAGTCAGGAGTGACTATACTTACTATCCACCCGTAGGATTGAGTTATTTCAAAAATATTTTAAATTATAATGTTACCATAACGATTATATATATATATATATTTTTAAATCTCTAATCAATTAGAGTTAGCAATGTTGGTCCCTTAAGTGGTCAAGGTCTAGAGGGGGGGGGGTGAATAGACCTTGAGTCAAAATCAGATTTTTAAACTTTTCAAAAGAGGGGATTCTAGAACCTTACAGTAGTCTCTATAAGTTCAAAAACAACAAGTCTACAAGGGTTTAAAACAGGACCACAAAGGTTACAGCTGTGGACTAGAGAAGTCTACAACTGCAGAGTTTAAAACTTGCAACCAAAAAGACAACTTGTAGACAAGAAATCAGAGGGATTCTCACACTTAAAAGTGTACTGAGAATACTCTAATGTGCAACGGAAATAAGTGAGTGTTAATGAAAAACAATATAAACAAACTTAAAGCTGAGTGACTTAGACAAGTCTACAGCTGTAGAGTCAGTTTCTTTGTGAAAACCACAAAGTTTATGCACTCGATTTTCAAAAGAATGATGAATGTAACAGTAAAGTAAATATGCAATACATAAATATAAATGACAGAAAGTAAATAGACAATATTTATAGTGGTTCAGTGTCTATAAAAAGACCACCT
The DNA here is from genome assembly GCA_026898435.1 of Prunella vulgaris. Lineage (NCBI taxonomy): Eukaryota > Viridiplantae > Streptophyta > Magnoliopsida > Lamiales > Lamiaceae > Prunella > Prunella vulgaris. Next base: position 1,034,585 of record JAPKLY010000096.1, read on the forward strand.
ACATCCACTGTTACACCACTCGGGTGCTAAAATCACTAAGATGAGATCACTTAGATCAATACAAGTTGTTCCCCCTTAGAACTAGGTTCACTCAAATTCCTATTCTAACAAGAGATTAACTACCCTATTCACTCAGAATACAACTCACAAAGAGTTAACAAAAACCTCACAAAGAGATATCTACACTAAGTAGAAATATAAAACAGGTGAGGGAACAACAATAAAAGGTGTGATTCTTTCTAAGAAAAATCCTAACCAACTATCCTATGAATCACACAGAAAATATAGCTCTCTCAGAAAATTTGTTGGTTGTAGACTTGCTTAGGAAGAATGCTTGTATGCTCAGGGTTGTTGTTGTTGCTTCCTCTGAGGACTTCTTCTATTTATAGATTGAGTGGTGTGACTTATCTGTTGAGGAATTCAAATTTGAATTCAGGATAAGGCTCCTCTCTCTCTATTAGCATGTGTGAAGTGGTCCTTATTCTTCACACAGGATAGTACTGAGTGTACTATTGTCCTTTTCTTCAGAATTCTGGCTGTCTTCAAACTAATCTTCATTATTCTCCAGATTTCTTTAGAAATAACCTCCTCTTAAGTACATTTCAGTGAGTGCAGGAGAGCTACACTAATTGTGCTTAAGGGTCTTCATAATTTTCAATTAATCTCTGACTAGTACTTCCCTCTTCAAACGGTCTTCTCAACTGTAGAGTCTTCAACCTTGCAGCTGTAGAGTCCTGTAAATACAAAAATCGGCTGTAGAGAAACATTACAGCTGTAGGGTCATGTCTGGTTGTAGAATGATCAAGTATACAGCTGCAGACTTCACTTACAACTATAAATTTCAAAACCAATTTCCTTAGAACAAGTGTTAGATCAATTTATCCAATTAAACATATTATTTTGCACACATCAAAATCTAGACCAATGTACTTAACAATTTCCCCCTATTTTGATATTGGCAAAACACATCATCGAAACAAGCAACACAGACAATAAGATATTGTCAATAAAGAACAAGAACAGAACAAAACAGCATAAAAACAAGTAAATCAACAGAAGGACAAGCTGCATAAATAAAAGGGTTCAAGATACAGCTTACAAAATGTAATTAGACTAAAAACTAAAGAGTTTTAGTGTTTAATCTAAAAACAATATCTCCATCTCCTTCTGTGCTTGGGATTAGCATCTTCTTCTTTATCATCTGATTCATCTTGAGGCTTGAAGATTCCTTGCTCTGTCAGTTTCATGTTCTTCTCTTCTTCTTCAATATACTTCATCAGCATCTGAAATTCATATGCTTCAAATTCTTCTTCTTCTTTCCTTGATTTGAAAATCCTCTTAGGCAGTGGATCTCTCTTCTTCTTCTTCCCACCAAGGAGATGAGCATTATCTCCTCTGTATAAACTTCCATCAGCCTTTAGTGCCTTAAACTTCTGAAATTTGTCCTTCTTGTACTTGATTTTCTTTATCACTGTATGCCTGTTACAGATACTCAGAAATTCTTCCCAAAGAATATCAAATTCAGTCTTCATGGCTTTCTCTTTCTCAGCTTCCTCATTCTTTTCTTCAGCAGGTATCATGCTCAAGGGTTTCACATTCAGAGGTTGAGCAGTGACAATAGCTGTAGATTCCTCAGAATCTTTCTTTCTTTGTTTCTCTCTTTCTTCTTTTTCCCTTTCTTCTTTCTCCTTCTTCCTTGCCTGTGACTCTTTCACAATCTTTTCCCAATAACCCAAAGGTTTTTGAGCTGTAGGTTTCTTTCCAACTGTAGATTTAGGGAGTTGTATAATCTTGTTTCCTTTAGAGCTACCCTTCATCTGTTCAGGCTGTGTTCTTTCTTCTGACTGTTCTCCCAGTCTCATGGATAAATCTTTTGATTTAGCAGCTTCGAATTCCATAGCTAAAGATTTTCCAATGTCTTTCACATTCTCCAAAATATCCTCAGTGACCTTATCACCTTTCTTAATTTCTTTCCCAATTTTACTTTCCCCCTTTTTGCCAACATCAATGTATGACAAAATGGTAGAGAGTTTGCTCATAAGCTCAGTCTTAATGTTTTCATTACCAGACATCATCCTTGTCATCTCATTCTTCTTGCTTTGTACCTCAAGTTTCAGATTGAAAGAATCATCTTTCATCAGGTTGATATCTGATTGCAGAGATGTGATTTCTCTTGTCTTCTGATTAATATCCTTTCTAACCAGTTCATTCTGAGTCAATAAGCCATCCACAACGGCTTTGAAATTCTTTTCCAGTACTTTCTTTTCTTCTAAACTTCTTTCTCCAAACTTCTTCACCAAATCTTCCATTCCTTTCCTTACTTTTTGAGAAATTATAACATCAGGAACCCTTTTCACTTGCTTGATAATTTCTGCCTCAATTCCTTTGAAAGAATCTTCTAGGTCTTGCAACTTTGATATAACCTCTTTAGGTGTCATTTTGGGGATTGTATCACTATCCTCTTCTTCAGAATCACCTTCCCTAATCACCAACTTCTTTCCTTTGATAGTCTTTTGAGCTTTAGAAGGTGCCAACTCTACAGCTGTAGAGTCTTCAGTGTTAGCCTTCCTCTTGCTAGGAGTCAAGACAAGCTCTGTCTTCTCTGTAGAGAAATCAGCCATATAATCATCTATATTTTCTCTTTCCAAGGCTGAATAACTCTGTAGGGGAGGAGTGCCTTGCTGATAAATCTCTTCAAGTGTGAACATGGCAGGAGGGGGTTGATTGAAGATACTAGTGATAAGATTAGATAAATCCTTTGCACTTTAATTAATTTCTCTAGAAGTATCATCAATAATCTGTTCATCAGCATGAACCTCTTGAGTAGGTTGATCTTCAATTTGCACAGATTGAGCTTGAGCTTGAGCACCACCCATTGGTGCATCATCATCATTACCTTCATCATCATCAGGTTTGTCTTTGGGCTCTTTGCAGGGTGAGTCAGCCTTCTCTGCATCTTTCTTTTTCTCTGAATCAGGTTGTTCAAGAGTTGTTTCATCAACATTCACTGGATCTGCAGCACTAGCTCCTGCAGACTCCATCAGAATTGCTTCTTCAGCCAAAGTAGTTAAGCCCTTAGCTTCAACTATTTGGTGACTTCATTAACCAACTCTTTGTGGTACATCCTCTTCACTTTCTGAGCTTACAACTTCATACTCTGCTTCAGGAAATTCACCTTCTAGATCTCTCTCAGACCCCATTGCAACTCTCAAAGCTGCAGCTGCTGACTTAGTTATTTTCTGCATTTCAGACACTTCAACAACAACATGCTTTCCCTTTCCTTTGTTCTTCCTCAATTTCTCAGCAAGAAATTCATCTAGAAAGTTGGGCCTCATCATTCACATCATTACAATTTGTCCAGTCAATAACCCACTGGAACAAATTCCTCTCCTCAACTGTAAGTTTATCCAATTCTTCCCTTACAATCTTCCAGTCATCAAATTTTTGCCTTTCTTCCTCAAAACCTTCTATCCTTTCAACTGGAACAACATGAAGTTGTTCAGTTTGAGGTTTATGTGCTTCAATAACTTGTTCTTCATGAATTTCTTCCTCACTCTGTACATTTGCCAAGTCTACAACCGTAGACTTGTCAATATCACCATCTGTAGCTTTTCTAGAGTGATGTTTCTTCTGTCTTCTTTCTCTATCAATCTCATCCTCAGATTCACTGGGTTCATCCACCAATAAGAGCTTTCTCCTCACATCTTTCTTTTTCCTCTCATAATGCTTTAGAGGACTAACAATTGTAATCTTCTTTCCTTCAGATTTACTCTTCTTCCTTTTCTTGGATTTAGGGGCCATATGAGCATCCACAACTCCTCTCTTAAAGTTGGCTTTTCCAATAATCCGATGAACCAAAATGGGCTGTCCTTCATTACCATTAAATAATGAAAATCCTACCTCCTTCAAGATATAATTCAAAAACAGTCCAAAGCGTTTATTCTTTCCAGCTTTTACCACATCATTGCCAATATTTCTAAGTAAAAGCTCTCCTATATCAATTTTCACTTCTTTATCAATAGCAATCATCAAGTCCCACATGAGAATTGTACCAGTATCATGAGCTCATGTTCTACACAACAAACATTTATCAATTACTTCATAGAGATATACATACTCAACTGCAAGGTCGTTTTTCTTGAATGTCCTCTTCCAGTTTTCAGGAAACGGCTTCTTTGCAGTGAACTTCTTCCAATATCTCTTGTCTTCATCAGCAAAATTTAGATTATCATGAGAATCACCTCCAATCCTCAAATGTAAAGCTCTGCAAATATCTCCAGCTGTGATGTTGACACTTCTTCCTTGTAACTTCACAGACAATGTCTTCCTCTCTACATTTGCATCAACGTTTCTGTAGAACTCATGTACAATTTTGTCATCATAAGCTCCTGGATTGTGAGTAAGAAAATAATGAATCCCTTGATTCACAATGTCTTACAGCACTTTCCATAGCATTAGTGGGATGTTTCCTCTGGATTTCGTCAAAATCAAACAAAGCTCCAAAGATAACTTTCATTGCCATGTCGTTAGGTTTCAGAGAGTGAGGGATAGGGAGTGTATATGATTTCAGGGGGTCCTTTAAATACCTTTCCTTAAACAATCATTTAAGACAGAACAGGGGTATAACTGTCTTTGACCTAAAATTTATGAGTTTTTAAATTTCGAACCAAAACTTATAATTAAGTCAGTCCAAAATATAACTCACATAGAATTTAAATCCATTTAAAATGTTACAGAAATTCAAACATTTTATTAATTAAAATGTTGAATAAATCCAAAATGTCTGTCACTAAGTACTGACGTTTCTGAATTTATAGTGCTTCATTTAATTTTCAGAATTGTACAAAGTACTGTAAATTCCCTAAGTTTGCAGTTGTCAATTTTAGAATGTGGAAATCTACAGTTATGAGGAATTTGCAGTTCTGTACTAAGTCTATATCTGTAGAGTTAGCAACTGTGCAGTTGAGTGACTTTGTAGTTGCAAATTTCCTTTTCAATGAGTTTCCAATTTTCTAGTTTTGTCTTTGCAATTTAGTGATTTTCACAGAGTCTTCTTACAATTCTAACATCCCAAAATTACCTCTCAAGATTGAAAATCTTGATTCACACAAAGGTTTAGTGAAAATATCAGCAAGATTCAAATCAATATGAATCTTTGTCAATTTCACATCCTTTCTTTCAACATGATCCCTTATGAAATGATGCCCTACATCTATGTGTTTTGATCTAGAGTATAAAACTGGATTCTGTGTAATAGCAATAGCACTTGTATTGTCACAGAATATAGTTGTTTCTCTTGCATCAATCCCATAATCTTGTAATTGATATTGCATCTATAAGATCTGTGCACAACAGCTTCCAGCAGCAATATACTCTGCCTCAGCTGTAGAGAGAGCAATAGAATTTTGCTTCTTACTATGCCATGCCACTAATCTTTCACCTAAGAATTGACAAATCCCACTAGTACTCTTTCTATCAATCTTGCAGCCTGCAAAATCTGAGTCAGTGTAGCCAATGAGTTCAATTCCTCATTCTTTAGGATACCATAATCCTAAATTTTGTGTGGATTTGACATATTTGATGATCTTCTTTGTTGGTCCCAAATAGACAAAGACAGGTGTATGGGGGGGAATACACCTGTAAGTACAGATTTTTCAAACAAGTGTTTTACAGCAGATTAGTTTTACAGCGGACTTTAAAAGCATAGGGCACTTAAAATATATCAGTGGACTTATATGTCGCCTGATAAGTAGCCTGAGGATTTGATCAGATTTCAGTTGTGCAGCGGATTATGATTAAGACACTTGAAGTTATTAACTCATACAAAAAGCACAAGAGACACATGGATTTATAGTGGTTCGGTGTTAAACTCTCCTACATCCATTTTTCCTGATTTAATAGGAGAATTCCTTAACCACAAGAATTCCTTGTTTTAGAGTGCCAAGGTGCACTGATCAAGAACATTTCTTCTTGATCTCTAGGATTGTCACTGAGTCCTAGTCCTCTCAGATTTCAGACTGAGACACTCCTCAGCTTACTTTCTCACCACTCACAACCTTGAACCTATCTTGGTTTAAGGGCTTGAGTTTTCCAATTAAGGTTGGGATAACCCTTTACAATTATGGACATTATCTAGATTGGGTTATCTCAGTAGGCTTCTAAGATATTACAGTGTAAGCCTAAATACAAGATTGAATTCTAAACAGTGTGAGCACTTGGGAAACTAGAGTGATTTCGAGTGCTTGAGAGTATGAACTTTTCAGATTATCAATTGAGCTTGTTAGTTTCCCGTACTTGGCTTCTTCTTCAACTCTTGTATCTATAGACTTAAATTTGAAAGACTATCCGTTGGAAAGATAGTTTTAAATTTAAGCTATTTTGGTGTACCAACGTTCTTCAAGATTTTCCTCAGATTCTGGATGGTCAAATATGTGAAAATGTAGCAGTCCAACGTTCTAAAGATCTTCTTCATATTTTGGATGGTCAACTCTTAAGCATTAATGGTTCATTGCTTATTAAATACCTGCTTAGAGTTAATGCATCCACCTTTGAAAACTGTGCCATCCTAGGTTGTTGGTTGCTTCTGAACTTGGTATTGACAAGCCAGTCTTTGTGTCAGGTCCGTACATAGGTGACAGCTTCTCATTGGCCTGTCTTAATTGTTCCTCAGTCCAGTCCTAACGGTTGCATTGAAGTCCTCTGTCTTTTCATCAGGTGACTTAGAACATTCTCTTTGCTGCATTTAACACTTCATTTATGTGTTGGCTACTTCCTTCATAAATGCCGAAGTTATTTAATGCATCAGGTTACTTATCTTCAGGAGAGTCCTTTCAGGCGGCTTGGACTTAGTCTTCTGGGGTGCACTCTTCAGATAGTGGGTGTATCTCATAACCCTACATCAGGCCAGTTTCTATACATCAGACTAGTTATCAACAAAGTGGCCTGTCAGTTTACAAACTTATTTTCTAAGTCTTTATCATAGCCTCTAAACACTTTGAGCTAGATTCCTAAGTCTTTAGAGATACATTAATACATCAGGAGAGTCTTTGGGATTTTATCAAGACATTTTACAAGATATTTCCCAACATTCTTTACAGCATTTACGTGTGATTCCTTAGGATTAATTTGGAATCTAGCACATACACCTACTGCAAACATGATATCAGGTCTACTAGCTGTAAGGTATAGCAATGATCCAATTAACCTCCTATATTTGGTTACATCAACACTTTTGACATTCTCATCTTTGTCAAGACTCACAGAAGGTGTCATAGGTATATTGGTAGGCCTGGAGCTGTCCATTCCAAATCTTTTGATAAGCTCTTGAGTGTATTTAGCTTGATTGATGAAAATTTCATCTCTCATTTGCTTAACTTGTAGTCCCAAAAAGAAATTCAGATTTCCCATCATGCTCATTTCAAATTTCTCAGTCATGAGGTTAGAGAACTTTCTGCATAATTCTTCATTGGTTGAGCCAAAGATTATATCATCAACATAGATTTGAACAAGCAATATGTCATTTCCATGTTGTAATCTGAATAAGGTCTTGTCAACCATACCCTTTTTGAATCCATTTTTGATCAGATGATCACATAGGGTATGTTTGCCTAAAAGGTGTCTTAACGCAAGTGTACGCGATCGTTATCATCGTGGCAAGATTGACCAAGTTTATTATTTATCGAACTCAGGGAGATGGGTGATTGTAAGGTATGATTATTGTTCCAATTCGAAATCACAAAGCAATAAAGGGGAATATGTATCTAATGTCTACTAGTGTGTCAAAATAGCAAACTACCTATCACCTTGATGTGCAAAGTGAGCAAGTTGTGAGAGAGATGTATTAGTGTACTATCCTATGTTTCACATGGTGTTGTATCACATATTTATGCAATGAGGTATTGTACAATCAATTGGCAAGCCACTCTAACATGCAAAGGTCTCCCTAGATACACATTAGAGCCTCTAATTGTTCTTTCTATTCACTAAGGATAATTTTCACTATCTTAGGAATTTTATCAAACACTTAGCATGCATTGGCCTAATAACAAGAAGATTTAGGAAAATAGCCCAACTCTCTTATGAGACTAATTCCCTAATGACCCATTCAATCAATTATGCATTCCAAGCATTCATACAAACTATAAATTTAGAGAATTGATCATACAACATCTCATAGCATTCATAAGATCAATATTAACACTACATTACTCCATAGGAATCATACACTAACACACAAAGGGATTAGCTCATGGCTAATTGTGTAAACAAAAGAGTAATTTGACTAACTACAATCATCATTATGCAGGAATTGTAAAGGAATGTAGAAATATTACCTATTACAATGAAAATTGGAAAGATACAAATTACCTCTAAATGCTAGAAAATGATCCGTCAATGGAAAACAAAATTCAAACTGTAGAAATGTAGCTCTAGCTATTACAAGAATGCAGGAACAAACTGATTGAAGATCTGATCGGTAGATCAAAAGTTATCGTAGAAATCAGAAGTAGAAATCGTAAGAACCCAAATAGAAACTACCACTAACTTCTACTAAACTAGAGAGAGAATATGATGATGTATGTAATCTAAGAAATCAAATCTAAGAATGAATTGTTCCTTGGAAATCTGATATAGAAGTATATAAAGTACCCTTAGATCATTTACCAAGATGCCCTTCATTAAAATGCGCGAAAATACGAAAATAACCCTGAAAATCTAGAAATTCTGAACTGCTGCCGACCACCAACTGAACGGCTGCCGACCTTGATTGCGCGCCTGGATGTGCGCTTTGCAATCCTGCCGAACTCAAGCTAGCTGACTGCCTATCACACTCGGCAGCTTGGTCGCGTAAGATGCAAAGCTGCTGAGCTCCAACGTACTCTCTGCCGATCGCGGTCGCGCCTTCACACGCGCGGACCTTGAGCTGCGGCCTCAGACAACGTGCGCACAACTTCAATGGACATCCTGCCGACTTGCTTGTATGTGCTGCCGAGTTGAATACTTAGCTCGGGTGACGCTCGACTCTCCTCATTTTTGTCATATCTTGAGTTCTAGAACTCCTATTGACTCGATTCTTTTTGCGTTGCGACCCTCTATTCAAGATCTTCAACATGGAACATCAATTGCTTCCATTGGCTCAACTCCAGATTTTAGGACTTTTCTCGATTTTGTTCATTTCTTCCTCATTTTACTCGTTTTCACCTAAAATCACAACTTTCTAGCAAAAAAGGGTTAGATACACAAATCATAACATATTAGGGTCAAATATGAACACAATATCACCAAAATCATATAGAAATGAATGCTAAAACATGCAATTATGACCTTAATCAGGGTATTATACCATGCTCTTGGTGCTTGCTTAAGTCCATAAAGGGCCTTTCTAAGCTTATAAACCATGTCTTCAGCTGGAGATTCCTCAAATCCTGGTGGTTGTTCAACATACACTTCTTCTGATAGTAAACCATTAAGAAATGCACTCTTTACATCCATTTGATAGACTGTAAAGTTCATATGTGCATCATAGGCTAGAAATATTCTTATAGCTTCTAATCTTGCAACTAGGGCAAAGGATTCATCAAAATCTATGCCTTCAGATTGACAATAGCCTTGAGCAACTAGCCTTGCTTTATTTCTGGTCACAATTCCATCTTTATCAAGTTTATTCTTGAACACCCACCTAGTTTCAATCACTTTGTGATTCCTAGGTCTTGGAACGAGTTCCCATACTTGATTTCTCTCAAAACCATTCAATTCTTCTTGCATTGCAATAATCCAATTGACATCTTGCAGTGCTTCATGAATATCAGTAGGTTCTGAAGATGAAAGAAATGTAGCAAACATTGCCTCATGGATTTGTTTTCTGGTGTTTACAGCATCTGATAGGTTTCCAATTACATGCTCAGGGGGTGATCTTTGAACCAAATCAAATCTAATTCAGGTTATAGTCTTTGATCATTGTTCTCTACAGCTATAGATTCACCTACTGCAGACTCATCAGGTCCTTTTGTTGGTGTCTCTACTTCTGTTTGAACATTCTCATAGACTAGATCTTCGTCATTCTCTAATGGAGGTAACTCAATTGTCACAGAGCCAAAGCCTTTGTTGATCAATTCTACAGGAGTTTTGATTTCAACATACTGCTGTTGACCTGTGACTATAGAGTTGTCCTCTTTAGAGTCTTTAACAATTTCTTCAGGGGAGCTATGTTGTTCATAAAAAACAACATGATGTGACTCTTCCACAATCATTAATCTCTTGTTATACACTCTGAATGCTTTGCTAACATTAGAATAACCTAAAAAGATACCTTCATCTGACTTTCAATCAAAAGTCTTGATGTGTTCTTTTCTATTATTCAGTATGAAGCATTTACATTCAAATTTGTGTAGATAAGAGATATTAGGAGTCCTTCCTTTCCATAACTCATATGGAGTCTTCTTATGATCTTTCACTATCAAGCATCTATTTTGAGTATAGCATGCAGTGCTTGTTGCTTCTGCCCAAAATATCTTAGGCAACTTTGCTTCAACAATCATTGTTCTGGCTGCCTCCTTGAGTGTTCTATTCTTCCTTTCTGCAACTCCATTCTGCTGTGGGGTTCTAGCTGCAGAGTATTCATGCATTATGCCATATAGTGAACAATATTCTTCAATGACTTGATTTGTGAATTATGTTCCTCTATCTGATCTGATCTTCACAATCTTCAAGTTCTTTTCATTCTGAATCCTTCTCAATAATTCTGGTAGCTTCTGTAGAGTTTCACTCTTCTTTCTTAGAAACACTGTCCAAGAAAATCTTGAGTAATCATCTACAACAACCAAAGTGTACTACTTTCCACCTATGCTTACAGGTTCTATGGGTCCAAAAAGATCCATATGCAGTAGTTCAAGTGTCCTTGAAGTGCTTGAGTGTGTCTTGCTCTTGAAAGTCTTCTTGATTTGTTTCTCTTTAACATAGGTATCACATAGGTGTTCCTTCCTGAACTTAGTGTTTGGTAGACCTCTTACAAGTCTGTTATTCATAAGTTCATTCATGGTTTTGAAGTTTATGTGATTCATCCTTTTATGCCATAACCAACTAACTTCATTGGAACTATTAGCTAGAAAACAGGTAGTTTCAGCTGTAGAGTCCCACTCTACAATGTAAACATTCCCATCTAGGTTTGGGGATGATCTGAGCTAGTCCAGCTGACTGATCAGCTGTAGTGTTGACCTTCACAATAGGTATAGGACCATCTTCTATGATAGACCACATCTCATCATTGATTGCAGACAAATGTGCTTGCATTCTAATTTTCCATTCATCATAGTCCTCAGCAGAGAACATTGGAACCTTGGATTTCACCATTTTGGGAGCCATGCAAGTATGCAGGTATGTTTTTCAAAAACAAAAGGATCTAGCTAGGTACTAATCAAAGCAGTGGCAAGCCAACTGCTCTGATACCACTTGTTGGTCCCTTAATTGGTCAAGGTCTAGAGGGTGGGTGAATAGACCTTGAGTCAAAATCAGATTTTCAAACTTTTCAAAAGAGGGGATTCTAGAACCTTACAGTAGCCTCTATAAGTTTAAAAATAACAAGTCTACAAGGGTTTTAAAACAGGACCACAAAGGTTACAGCTGTGGACTAGAGAAGTCTACAGCTGCAGAGTTGAAAACTTGCAACCAAAAAGACAACTTGTAGACAAGAAATCAGAGGGATTCTCACACTTAAAAGTGTATTGAGAGTACTCTAATGTGCAGCAGAAATAAGTGAGTGTTAATGAAAAACAATATAAACAAACTTAACAACTGAGTGACTTAGACAAGTCTACAGCTGTAGAGTCAGTTTCTTTGTGAAAACCACAAAGTTTATGCACTCAATTTTCAAAAGAATGATGAATGTAACAGTAAAGTAAATATGCAATACAGAAATATAAATGACAGAAAGTAAATAGACAAAATTTATAGTGGTTTAGTGTCTATAAAAAGACCACCTACATCCACTGTTACACCACTCAGGTTCCAAAATCACTAAGATGAGATCAATTAGATCAATACAAGTAGTTCCCCCTTAGAACTAGGTTCACTCAGATTCATATTCTAACAAGAGATTAACTACCCTATTCACTCAGAATACAACTCACAAAGAGTTAACAAAAATCTCACAAAGAGATATCTACACTAAGTAGAAATATAAAACATGTGAGGGAACAACAACAAAAGGTGTGATTCTTTCTAAGAAAAATCCTAACCAACTATCCTATGAATCACACAGAAAATATAGCTCTCTCAGAAAATTTGTTGGTTGTAGACTTGCTTAGGAAGAATGCTTGTATGCTCAGGGTTGTTGTTGTTGCTTCCTCTGAGGACTTCTTCTATTTATAGATTGAGTGGTGTGACTTATCCGTTAAGGAATTCAAATTTGAATTCAGGATAAGGCTCCTCTCTCTCTATTAGCATGTGTGAAGTGGTCCTAATTCTTCACACAGGATAGTACTGAGTGTACTATTGTCCTTTTCTTCAGAATTCTGGCTGTCTTCAAACAAATCTTCATTATTCTCCAGATTTTTTTAGAAATAACCTCCTCTTAAGTACATTTCAGTGAGTGCATGAGAGCTACACTAATTGTGCTTAAGGGTCTTCATAATCTTCAATTAATCTCTGACTTGTACTTCCTTCTTCAAACGGTCTTCTCAACTGTAGAGTCTTCAACCTTGCAGTTGTAGAGTCCTGTAAATACAAAAATTGGCTGTAGAGAAACATTACAGCTGTAGGATCATGTCTGGCTGTAGAATGATCAAGTATACAGCTGCAGACTTCACTTACAACTATAAATTTCAAAACCAATTTCCTTAGAACAAGTGTTAGATCAATTTATCCAATTAAACATATTGTTTTGCACACATCAAAATCTAGACCAAGGTACTTAACAAGCAAATTGGATTCGAATTTACGGGTTATGGTTGTTCGATTCTTTTGGTAAGTCTGGAATGACTACTTACTATCCACTCGTAGGATCGAGTTATTTCAAAAATATTTTTATAGTGTTATCATAACTATTATAATTTTATGAAAAAATTCTAATCGATTAGTGTTCGTGAATTTAATTCGAGTTTATGGGTTAGGGTTGTTTGATTCGATTACTGAGTCGGTGTGACTTTACTTACTATCTACTCGTATGACCGAGATATTTCAAAAATATTTTTAAATTATAGTGTTAACATAACGATTATAATTTTCTAAATAATTTCTAATTGATTAGTGTTCGTGAATTGGATTCGAATTTACGATTTAGGATTGTTCAATTCGATTAGTGAGTCGGGAGTGACTATACTTACGATCCACTTGTAGGACCGAGTTACTTCAAAAATATTTTTAAATTATTACATTATCATAACAATTTTAATTTTCTAAAATAATTTTCTAATCGATTAATGTTCATGAATTGAATTTGAGTTTACGAGTAATGGTTGTTCGATTCGATTAGAGAGTCGGGGGTTACTATACTTGCTATCCACTCGTAGGATAGAGTTATTTCCCAAATATTTTAAATTACAATGTTACAATGATGAATATAATTTAAAAAAATCCCTAATCAATTAGTGTTAACAAATTGAATTCGAATCCACGGATTAGGGTTGTTCAATCAGTTTGGTGAGTCGGGAGTAACTATACTTACTATCCACTCATAGGATCAAGTTACTTCAAAAATATTTTTGTAGTGTTATCATAATGAGTATAATTTTCTAAAAAAAATTCTAATCAATTAGTGTTTGTGAATTGAATTCGAGTTTACGGATTATTGTTGTTCGTTTCAATTAGTGAGTTGGGGTGATTATACTTACAATCTACTCGTATGATCGAGATATTTCAAAAATATTTTTAAATTATAGTGTTAACATAACGATTATAATTTTCTAAATAATTTCTAATTGATTAGTGTTCGTGAATTGGATTCGAATTTACGGTTTAGGATTGTTCAATTCAATTAGTGAGTCGGGAGTGACTATACTTACGATCCACTCGTAGGATCGAGTTATTTCAAAAATATTTTTAAATTGTAACATTATCATAACAATTATAATTTTCTAATCGATTAGTGTTCGTGAATTGAATTTGTGTTTACGAGTTAGGGTTGTTTGATTCGATTAGTGAGTCGGGGTGACTATACTTACTATCCTCTCGTAGGACCAAGTTATTTCAAAAATATTTTGTCATATATATTTGTCATATACAAAGTTCCAAACAATTTGTCATATATATTTTTAATTGTTAACAATTTATACATTCAAATTGCGTCACATTCAATTTATACTTTCCAAATCACGTGGAATTTAATTTATTTTTTTAGAATTTATATTTATAATTGGAACTAGAGTTAATAAAATGTCAAGCATAATATAATTAAAATGTGTAAATTTTAAATTTATTTTTTAGGCAATTGAATTTTAAATTGGTATGGGGTTGGCTGCATCACCTTGAATGACAAATATATATTTTTTATTTTAAGAAATACAAATTAGAATTTTTGAACTATTCTTTGTTTTTAAAATTTTAACTATTATTTTTTTAAATATCATATATATTCCTTTTGTTTAAATATTTATAAATAATAAACATTAATGTTGGAAGTAGGTTGGTTGGGTTGATTTAATGTGGAGTGGAGTGGAGTTAATTATGTTAGTGGAGGAAAATGAATTTTTTAATTTTTAACACTATTAATTTTTTAACTTAATATATATTATACTATCTTAATTGTATTATTTATTTATTTTAATTGATTTTTATATGAATCATAATCGCTAAATAAAATGACATATTTGGATAATTATTACTTATAAGAAATTATTATATAATATCATGAATTTGGAATTAGAATATATATAGTATAGATTACATTAATTTCCTATAATATATTTGAAAATCTATTAATTCACACGCACATATATATATATATATATAAATATATATATATATATATATATATATATATATATTTAAATATTTTATTGATATTAATAATATTATTTGATATTTAGCTAGAATAGATTAGTCTTAAAAATTATTGTAGATAAAATACGTATATTATTATTAATAAAAAAATATATTATTTTATCTTAATTTCAAACGTGGGTTGGAGTTTGGGTGAGTTTAGTTGAGTGAAGAATGGGTGAGAATATTAACCTAGTCATAAAAACATTATAAGAAGATTTATATCATATAAAATGATTAATATAATCAAATTAAATATTAATTATAATATTATATTGTGATATGGACAATTTTTTTCAATATGATAACGTACGCTAATAGTATTATATTAGAAAAATTAATGATTAGTTAGAATATTATTTTTTAAATCTAAATTTCTTTTCAAACATTTTATAAAAAATCAAAATAAATATTATTTCTAGTTATATTTAATTTTTTAATTGCATCTATTTTTTTTATTAATATACAACGATTTAATCCCACATTCTTAATAGAAAAAATTGATATACAAAATATCAAATTAATATTCTATTTTAAATTTTTTTAATTTCATATATATTTTTATGATTAGATCAAAATCTTCATTCATACATCTCTCACCTAAACTTATTAAAACTCAATTCTTGTAGATTAACCAAGATGATATAAGAATTTTTTTTTTTTATAAATTAATGTGCATTGTGATTTTCAAGAATTAAAAGTTGAAATTATTATTTAATTTTTTGGAGGAAAAAAAGAGAGGGAAGTTTGGCGCCACTTTCTTATTAAAATGGAGCAAAAAATATGTAAGAATATATTGGTAAATAGATAACTCCACTAACATAAAATATTAATTAATCTTTTTCCGTCCTAGGCAGAATCTGCCCAAATAGCACGACCCTAGGAGAAAATGACCAGTTTTAGAATATCAATAATATTAAATATGTTTCTTACAGAGTGTTGAAAAAATAAAACAAAAAAAAAAGAGGTTTGTCTTAATTGTACAGACGGAGTAGATAATACAACAATAATGAGAAATTCTTTAATGAAATTATGGATAGCAATAGTGGTAAATAATTTTAATTATCCGATCAATCCAACTTTAAATGAGACGAGCATTAATAGTATGAACGATTTAGAGATTGATACTATATTGAACATAAAGATTTTTGTGAAACCGTCTCATAATATGAGATCAATCAAATTAAAAACTATGATAAAGTTATAATAAAATGTGATAATATTTTAAAGAAAATTGTTAAGTCAATTTTAACAAAAATATTAATTTCTTTTTCCAGAATCTATCTTCATATTTGTGTTTAATACACATATTAAGAAAAATTGTTTTATTAATTTTTTTCAACCACTCAAAATGAAGTTTTATACTTTTTGGTGCAAAATTGGTTATAATGCCTATGTTATATTAATTTTTATTTTCTTTTTAAAAAATATGAAGATAGAGTTGGGACTGATTAATTAAAAAATTGTGAAAATAATCACGAGACGGAGAGAGTATCATTTTATTAAAATTTTATTATTTTTTAAATTTGTTGAGTTTTTAATTAATTACTAACATATTTTAAATAAAAATTATATCAAATAGTATTAATCTTATATTATGAGAGGTTTTCACATAATATCTACTCAAATTTCAATTTGATACAACTAGTCGATTTAGGTTGATGCACCTGGTACCCATTTTTCAAACCCATTTATTGAACAGTAGTATATATTTTATTGGGACATTTACAAAGAAGGGTAGATTTTTAGTTTTATTACAAAGAGGGGCAAGTATGTAATTTTTAGAATTTTTGCACATTAATTCTGAGTTTACTTTTGGTTGTGCATTTTTTATTGCACACTTAGCCCCTTTTTACAATTTAAAGGAAAGTGTGTTCTTTTTTTTTTTTATCTTGCACTAATGGTGGTAAAATATATACATATTTTGTTAGGTTTAATGAAATAAATATATGTTATATGAGCATAGTTGATGAAATGAATATTTTTTATTCTCTTAGTAAATATATAATATTTTAAATATTTTTTAATAGTTGACGTTTTAAAATAAAATATTACTCTCCGCATCACGATTTTGTTCATCCCAAATAAATAACACAAGAATTAATAAAATAGTTTTTTATTTATATTTATAGGTATAAATTATTTTTATTGAGGTTAAATGATTTTTTTCTACTATATGGATGAATGTTATTTTATTGGAGAAATGATAAAGTAGAAAATATAATGTTTGAAAGACTAGTATTATTTTTTGCTATTTAGGATAAGAGAAAAATTAAAAAACTTCTCTTTTAGGAGAAACGAATAATCAAAATCGTAATAAAGAAAGTATAATATTATTGTTTTTAAATTAATTAAAAATGATTTAAATAGTAAATTTTTTTATTGATATTCCTACGTAATAATTCGATAAGTAATACGTGCATAGAATATCCTATAATTTATAGGATCTTACAAATAAATTTGTTCACAACATAACGCATCAAGTATCATTCTATTGAGTTTGTTTATTAATGTTGACAAGTTTTATTAAGTCAGCGCAAATAAATGTTTTTCGAATCGAGTTTTGAATAGTTTGTGAACTATTTGATTTAATTGCATCCTTATTTGTAAATTAATTCTATATTAACTCAGTGATTTTTCGGTTTATATCAATTTAATCACGATTTTGAATAATATGAATAATAAAATTCAATTTTTTATATTGTTACAACCCAACACATACAAAACCTTCCTTTCATATTAAACTGAATAAATACAAATGCTAATAAAGAAATATGTACCGGATATCAACAATATAAAAATTGAAAATTTTTACTATAATACAAAAGATCGTATTTAAATTAATAGTCACTCTTCATAAAAAATGTACTCACTTATTTATACATAGTTTAATACGATATGTCAAATAATATTATGGGGTATTGTGACATTTTTTATTTACATAAAGTACGTATGACATAAACAATCAATTTAGTCCACTTTTAAATTTTCTCTCACGCACATCATTACTTTGGCGTGAGACTTAATAGCATTAAAAAGAAAATTTGGTTGGTGTTTTTATTGAGGAATATTTGAATGATATAGGAACTTCATAATAATATCATCTTAAAAAATCTATTAATTAATTTTGATAGAGCATCGCCGCCTATAGTGAAAGTATATAAACGGAGCATAAAGATCCTATGGGCTTGATGGAGAATTTAAATTAATTCTATTGTTATTATTATTTAATTATTATTTATGATTTAGTTATGGACTTTTTGCATGTGTTTTTTAGTATTTAAATAGGTTTCTAAACCCTAATTAGGGTTTCTAAACCAATTGCTCCTTGCTGCGAAATGGTCTTGTCCTCAAGGCTGAAATCTGGAAATTGGCCTCTCAAGTCCACGACATCCATCCAAGTATCATCCTCGGCATCACGGCCCAACCAACGTACCAAAATCTGGTCCACAGACTCATCATCCCGAACCAAAGTACGACGATCCAGAATTTTGGAAGGTAAGAATGGAACCTCAACTGCTAACATATCATCTGGAAGCTCCGTAGTCACTGTCACATTACCCACAGCCCTCTTCAATTGATATGCAATCGGCCCAACACGATCCACAATCTCGAATGGCCCAAAAAATCAGGGGGCTAACTTGGCATTCACATTAGGGAAAAGGGATCTTTGGCGATAAGGTCGAAACTTGATGTAGACCTTATCCCCAATGGTGAACTCCAAATGCCAGCGATGTTTGTTGGCCTTCGAATCATTCGCTGTTGAGCCCTCTCCAAGTGGACTCTCAAGTCACGTAAAATCACATCTCTTTCACGCAAGGAATCGGCCAACAGCTGGGTGCGAACTTCCCCGGGCAGAAAAGACACTATAGCAGGCGGAGGACAACTATACACCACCTCGAAGGGGGTTGTTCCAGCCCCAGATTGGAAACTCGTGTTATAGCAAAACTCGACCCAAGATAACCACTTTCCCCATGCTTTAGGACGTTCAGAGGCGAAGCAACAGAGATATGTCTCCAAACAACGATTCAATACCTCAGTCTGGCCATCCGTCTCCGGGTGGTAGGAGAAACTCATGCAAAACTTAGTACTGATAGCTTTAAACGACTCCCTCCAAAAAGAGCTCAAAAACACCGGGTTGCGGTCAGAAACTATCGACTTTGGAACCCCATAAAGACGAACAATTTCTCTGGCAAATGAGTCCGCCACAGTGCGAGCGGTGAATGGGTGTTTTGGCCCAATGAAATGACCATACTTGGAGAAGCGATCCACCACAACGAGTATGCAGAAAACCCCCTAGAACGAGGAAGGTCGGTGATGAAGTCAAGGATGATATCTTCCCAAACGGATGACAGAATCGAAAGTGGAGTAAGAAGACATGCTGGTGACTTCATCTCGTACTTACTACGTTGGCAAACCTCACAACTTGTGACAAACTGTAACACTGAATTCATCATACCGGGCCAATACAGATTGACTGCAAATCGTCTATCTGTTCTAAATGCCCCCAAATGGTCCCCCAGAAGGGGAGGCATGATATTTCTGCAGTAAAGAACTGAACCATTTTGAGTTCAGTGGAAGCACTAATCTTCCCTTATAATACAGGATTTTCTATGTCAAAGTATAGTGTTTAGGAACCTACCGACCTGCAATAATATCTGTGATGAGGCTTGACAAATCAGGATCATTTCGGACAGCAGCTTGCAAATCTGCCTAATCCAACCAAACGGGTATAGAAATAGATTGGCATCACATTCAGTTTCCTCGTTGACAAGGCATCAGCAGCCTTGTTGTTGACCCCTTCTTTATGGACTACCTAGAAATCATACCCTAAAAGCTTTGCAGCCCAATTTTGTTGTGCTGGTGTGGTCAATGGTTGGGAAATCAGTTGCTTTAAACTACGCTGATCAGTACGTATAATAAAACGACGACCCATTAGGTATGGCCGCCAGTGTTGAACAACAAACACTAGTGCCATCAGCTCTTTCTCATATGCGGACTTTGTAAGCAAATGACTCGTGAGTTGCTTGCTAAAATATGTAAGTGGTTTTCTATCCTGCATAAGTACCGCTCCCAAACCCCAATCTGAGGCGTCACATTCCACCACAAAGGTTTTGCTAAAATCAGACATTTTTAGGACATGGGTCGTAGTAAGGGTAGTGTTCAAGGATTGAAATGCCTCCTCAGCCTCTGTGGTCCATGTCCAACGTATTGATTCCTCTTTTTTTAATAGGGAAGTGAGATGGGCATCCAACTTTCCATAATCTCGAATGAAGCGTCTGTAGTAGCTAGTGAGGCCAAGAAAACCACTTAAAGCCCAGGGTGAAGTAGGAGCAGGCCAAGCAATTACTGCTGAGACCTTCCCCGGGTCCATACGAACGTCATCATAAGATACCACATGGCCCGAATACTCAACCTGTGGGGTACCGAGAGTGCACTTTTTTGGATTGATGAATAAGGAATGATTCGAGAGTAACTGGAATACCTGGCGGATGTGAGCTTGCCAAGTTCAGCTATAAACCAAGATATCATCGAAGTAAACTATGACAAACTGACAAAGGTGTGGCCTGAGGATGTCATTCATGAGTGCTTGGAGGGTAGCATGGGCATTTGACAAACCAAATGACATTACCAAAAATTCATAATGCCCAGAATGAGTGGGGAATGCCGTTTTAGGTACGTCCGCCAGAGCCACGCAAATCTAGTGGTAACTGGTCGTAAATCCAGTTTAATGAACTAATAAGCTCCATGTAGCTCGGCGAGGAGTTCCTGAATTACCGGAATAGGATATTTATCCAGAATAGTGACCTTGTTAAGTGCCCTATAATCGACACAAAACATCTATGAGCCATCTTTTTTTCGAACTAAGAGGACTAGGCTGGAATATGGACTGCTACTCTGTTATATGATACCTACTGCAAGCATTTCAGAAACCAATCTCTCCATTTCATCTTTCTGCGAGTGGTTATAGCGATAAGGTTGTACGGACACAGCTGGTGCACCCGGGTCAACTGTGATACGATGATCTGCTGCCCAGGGTGGGGGCAGCCCTGTTGGAGGATGTGTGATAGGCTGGAAGTCTGAAACAGCTTATCCAAGTCCAGTTGTTGTGACTTGGATAGAGAAGCTGCACTGCTGAACTGTTGAACTTGGACTTATGAAGGGGCTCATAAGTGTCACCACAACGATAACAAATATCATTTGCCCTGTATTCACGAGCTTCTTTAGCGGAAAGGTGGTGTGTGCCCCATGGGAGCATAAGATAGGTTGCGTCTGACTCGAAGATGATGAAAACGTGGGCTGAGGTGGTGGTTTGGTGTTGGCGGGACTACCCAGATTATGCCCACCCTAGAACTGACCAGGGAGTCGTAGTGAGTGGTTTGGGTTGAACCCAGGCCTGCTTGGATTTTATGGTTTCATAGGGGGTGTCAGATGATGTACCGAGCGCATAACTGAGAACACATTCGACAGTTCTGAACTTGGAATTCTGTCCCTGATCGAACGCTGTAAACCGCCCAAGAATATGCCAAGATAGTGAGCAGGTGGCAACGATGGATGTTGTGCAACACAATCTTCAAATAGGGTCAAGTCGAGTGTTATGCATAGCCTCGTACGCATTGATAGCCGACGCATCACCGAATCGTTCCAGCAACTCTTGAGTGAACTAGGCCCAAGAGATGTTGGTGTTCTGTCGTAGTACCCATTGGGCCCAGAACATTGCACGGGCCGACATCGCAATCAAAGCCAATTGTACCCGATCACTTGTGGGTGTCTTATATAAGAGGAAATACTGCTCCGCTTGGGTGAGCCATGCCACTGGATCGCCGGCAGGTCCATACGATGAAGAGAAACAGCGAGAATTGTCGCTAGTCCGGCTGGTGCAAGGGTACGACTGAAAGAACCCAAAGTGATGCCCACATGGGCGGAGCTGCTGGAGGCGTGAGCGCTCAGTGGGGTTGCTGCTAGGTTCGGAACATGAGTCGGCGTATGCAGGTCTTCATCCTGATTGATTGGGGGTTTACCCATGTTAGGGAGTTTCGTTGTGGCCTCCTTAATATTTTTCAGGTGGTCCATGATGGTTGTTAGAGAATCACGAATCTCGGCTATTTCTGTAGTGTTGTTTGCGAGGATAATCCCAATTGTCTTCTCTATCTCATCACACCGGTCCTGTGCTGACACCATTGCGATGCCCCAGTAGGTCGGACAAAATTGATAGAGTGAAGACAGAGAAAATAACTAAACATAAAATACGATAGATAATCCTTAAACGAGGCCCCAGAGAAGGTTGAGAAAAATACGTAATATCTCAATAATCTCTAATTAAGGTTTGTTTAGTTATTTCCCATGTCTTCACTCTATCAAATTTGGAAAAAGTTTTTATTTAATCTGTATCATGTCCTAGCAGTGATTGTCCATCGGTGTATTTTTATCAAAGTTGGCTTGTAAATTCAATAACTTGTTTAAGAGAATTGATTGGTCCTATTGTTTTGTTTGGAATGTCCTCATATATATATATATATATATATATATATATATATATATATGTCTTTTGTAATGTCGAGATATATTAGGTGTACTTTTTGCATCCTTTTTTTTTATAGTAAATCAACAAGGTAACAACACATGTAGATTTATTGTTCTTGTACTCTCTTACTTAACAGTAGCTCTTTTGACAAATTTATATTTATTAGTAATTGTGATAACAATTCTTGTGTAAGTAAAATATTTGTTAACACTTGAAATGATATACAATTATTTATTAAATTGAAGGGTTCTTCTCTCTAGCTATGATCCTCTGATTCTTCTCTTTGACTTATTTGACTTTGAATTTGACTTGCTTTGACTTGTAATGCTTTGTCCAAGGACGGGATCGTCTTGTTTTGGATCGAGCGAAGCCTTTGAAAGATTTTGACGAAGAACGCTTCAAATTTGGTGAGAAACAATCTTCAAGTCTTCAAGTTTGGATTTCAGTTTGATCACTTGATCGGAGGGGTTCTAGACCTTGATCTCTGATCGGAATGAGCTTGTGTTTGAATTTGGTGAAGAACAACTTGAAGGTGGCGAAGAACGCTTGTAGTCTTCAAAGTTGATCTTCAAGTAGAAACATCTGATCAGAGGGATTCGCTCCTTATTTCTGATCGAAGGATGTTTCTGGATGAATTTGGCGAAGAACAGTTGAAGACGGCGAAGAACGCTTGTTGATCTTCAAGGTGTTCTTCGACTGGAAACGTCTGATCAGAGGGATGGAGCTCCTTGTTTCTGATCGAATGATGTTTCTGGATGAACTTGGTGAAGAACTATTGAAGATGACGAAGAACGCTTGATGATCTTCAAGGTGTTCTTGAAGAAAAACGTTGGATCGGAGGGATATAGGCCATTTGTCTTGGATCAAACGTTGTTTCTACAGGGTTTTGACGAAGAACGGTTGAATATTCGAAGAACTTCTTCAGATTTGGTGAAGAACGCTTGAATATTCGAAGAGCTGAATCGATGGATCTTCTTAGCTCGTAGTTTTGCTCATCAAGAGGATTACTGCTGCTCGTTCATTCGTCGGAGTCTTCTTTGGGTGTGGACTATTTCTAATGAACATGAAAGACCCCTATTTATTGGGTGGAGAGGTGAAGACCTTCCTTATTCGCGCTGACATGTGGTGCAATCTGGTTGGCTGGTGCTGATTTGATTGGCGAAATTTATTAATCGACCAAATTTAGCTTGATTGATTTCCGTCTTCTTCTTTATTTATACAAAACACTTATTATTTCGCATAAATAGGGCAAATTAGCAATTTATTGCCATTTACGAGTGTCGGGAGACTCGTAATATAATAACGACTTATATCGTGTACAATAAATCTCATTTTACTATTTAATTAGAGAATTAATTTGATAAACCCTCATAATTAAAATAGCAATATATGTTGATATTTATTTAATTTATACACGTGTCATTATTTGATTGAGAAACAAATTTATTTGCTTACAAATGCCCCTCGTGCTTAGTTCATGGTTGTTTATGGATTTGGAGTGAATGAAGCACACGATTTGAAATCCTCGCTTCAGTTTGAACTTTTGGAGGATTATATCCATATGGGCTGACCCATTTAATTTCTTTTGGGTAATTTTTGGCCCAAAATTTAATTTGAATGAGATCAAATTGGGCTCTCTTCTCAACCCTTTTTGTTATTGAGCCCATGTCTTAATTTGTCATATGGCCCGGCATATTTTTACTTGGCCCAACTATAAAAGTCTTCTTCCTTGTTTGAAGATTTCATCTTCAATGGCAATGAGACATATTTCGGCCAACATAAGGAGAGAATCAATTCAATTCCTTTTCAACATTTAGTTGATTTCATCTTTACAGCAATCATCCAAATTACTCATCTCCACAGCTAGCGGAAGATGTGGAAATCACAGGAATTGGGCTTGGTCAGAGTCTTCTCTAAAACATTTCATCAAGCAGTTCATACGCGTGATTGTTGATGGTGGGTGAAGGGCGGTGAAACAGAGTGTATCCAGGTCGTGGCGGTGGAAGATTCTTGGCATCGCGAAGAAGAGGGGCGCGATTCCTAACGGATTCGGTAGTGACGGTTTTCTGGTAGTTCTCGTGGCGGCAGTTTTGGGGTGCGGCGGCACTGTGAACGGCTTCAGTAGCATGGAAAGGTAGACTCAGGGCCGGTGGTTTCTGTTTTAGCGTGATTAGCAGTTTCAATCGGCAACAGTTTCTGCGATTGAGGGCAGAGAGTTGTGGTTCTGTGCTTGTTTCGTGGGCAGCGCATTTCCGGATCGTGGCTGGGCAGCAGGGGCGACACGGCGTGGTTCTGTGCTTGTTTCGTGGGCAGCGCATTTCCGGATCGTGGCTGGGCAGCAGGGGCGACACGGCGTCCTTAAATTTCAGTACCAGATTCTCGACGGGTGCGACTTGAAGGGCAAGGCGCGGCGATAGAAGGGCTTCAACCGGCCGGTTTTATGCGCAATTTTCCGGCTGAGATCGGAATTTCGGGGCAGAATCATGCGAGATTGCGACTTCTGGTGGGGATGCGCAATTTTCCAACGAAGAGCAATAATGGGCGGATCAATTTTTGTGGATCGTGACCGAGGATTAAAATTTCGCTCGCTGAAATTTCGGAATTTTGAGGGTACCGATATGGAAATTCACTTGAACGATTATTTTTCCAAAATTTCGGTAAAATTTCGGGAAATTTCGGCGAAATTTCGATATCGGTCCAGGGTAATTCAAAATGTGCAGATTATCGAGAAATATCGTGGAAATTTCGGTAATTTATCGGTCAAAATTTCGACAAATTTCGGGAAATTTCGATATATTTCGGGAATTTCTCTAATTTGATGACTTGGTACCATTATTGCTTAGACCAAGATGGTCTTTCTTCTTTTACATTTGAGGTTCATAGGACATCATTTTGGTATTAGTTGTGTAATATTCAATAATTATGAATAATTGTTGTATCGTTTTATATGTCTTACGTATGTTTTCTTGATATGTTTATTGTAAGATTCTCATTTTATTGAGACTTTAAGTTCAATTAATGTATTAAGACTAGTAATAATATTGTCTAAAATTTCATGTTAAATTTCCATCATTTTAATGATTTTTTTGTGAATTTTCTATTTTTTACTGATATCGATATTCGATATCGATATTTCCACCGATATATCCATAAATTCAGGGTACCGATATTTTCGTCGATACCGATATTTTCATCCTTGATCGTGACAACAAAAGTTTTGACAGCAAGAACTTCATCAGTAGAGATGTTAATCCGGGCTGGGCTAATAGGGCCGGCCCGTTTAACCCTGAAAAATGCAGGGTTAGGGCCATGCTTTCATTGGCCCGTTTAAATCCGGGCTTTTTTGACCCGGCCCTATTAGCCCGCGGGCTAAACGGGCTAGCCCGCCGGTTAACCGAGCCCGCCCGTTAGCCCGCATAATTTTTTAATTTTATATATATCAATTAAATATATAATATACTTATTAGTTATTATTATTATTAATTGAAGTTATCTCCAATTTCTATTTAGGTGTTATATTAATTTTAAGTATTTATACTTGAACTTTTAAATACCAATGAACTTTTAAATATTTAAGTATTGACGTTTGAACTTTTGTAATTATATTAAACTATTTTTAATAATTTTAATGAAATTATGGACCATGTTTAGGTTCTAGTTTAAATATTAACATTTTATGACAATTATTTTAGATTATGTGTTAAAATTTAGATTTTTTTATTATTTATGACATGACCCGTTTATGACCCGTTTAGCCCGAGGACCGCTAGGGTTAGGGTTAGGTCTCAAATATTAGAGGACCGTTAAGAATGAACCGGATAAGGCCCTAACCCGTTTAGCCCGAATCCCGTTAGGGCTGGCCCTATAGGGTTAGGGCTAGCCCGTTTAACATCTCTATTCATCAGCGGCAATGACTCGACCGATTCTGATTCCTATGCAGAACGTGGACTTGGAAAATTTCTGAATGGGCTTTAAGCTTTTTTTTCAAGTTTAACACTTTGGGCCACCTCAATGAACGTGGATTTGAATCCATTATAATTTAAATAATTTCAAGTCTTAAAGAAATATTATTTTAAGCCCATTAAATTATTTAAATATAATTTTGCCCCCATTTTGAGTCCAGTTTCCTCTATTTTGTCTTGCAGCTTCTTTTTAACATCTCGCCATAGTTTACTTCGAGATCATCAAGACGTATCATCTTCAACATCATACATCAACTTTCATTTGGTCATCCTTAACATCGAGCATCAACAATAGCGAGCATCAACTGCCACTTGATCATCCTTAACAGCGAGTATCAACCGTCACTTGATCATCTTCATCAGCGAGCATCAACTGCCACTTGATTATCTTCATCAGCGAGCATCAACCGCTACTTGATTATCTTTATCAGCGAGCATCAATTTCCACTTGATCATCTTCATCGAGCATCAATCAGTGGACGA
Source organism: Prunella vulgaris (assembly GCA_026898435.1). Taxonomy (NCBI): domain Eukaryota; kingdom Viridiplantae; phylum Streptophyta; class Magnoliopsida; order Lamiales; family Lamiaceae; genus Prunella; species Prunella vulgaris. The sequence goes on from JAPKLY010000096.1 coordinate 1,061,528, forward strand.
GTGGACCTATCTTTGTGTCGAGAAGTGAGCTATTAGCAAGCATGCAGACCCTATGTCATCAACAAGCAATGAGTTTTTCATCGAAGAGTGATCTTAAGATGCCTTATCATTCAAATAATCCAAAGTGTGGTCCTGAAGGCAGCAAATCATGAAGATTCTGATTCAAGCAACGTGGAGTCTCCGTCAATACTAGGACAATGCATCACCATTGAGCAAGAGAGGATAGACGACCCTTTAAAGTTTGTTGGTGAGATGTAGCAAGCAGTAGCGCAGACCTTCAATCCTGGATGTGGTATTCGAGCGATCAAAGTACCAACAGAGCAATTGAGATCACAACATCAAGCTTAGCGTGACGTCTATGAAGAGTGCATTGGAAGGTTCGTGAGCAGTGGGGAGCAACTCAACAGAGAAGTGACTTTGAGGTAGAGTGCCACACTTCAACCTTCATTGCTGGCGATAGTGAAGAGAAGCGTGAGGCACAGGCGGTAGCATGCAAGTAGCTTGACTGTGATGTGATGGTCATTCGATAGTTACTTTGAGTGAAGACGAGCTTGAAGGACTTGAAGCAAATATGGTAGTTCAGACAGAATGTGCAACTTCTTGGAGATTCCAAACCGCAAGGTGGGATTTGGCTCGAACTTCGGCATGACACATCCATGCGAGAGACAAAGACCTTGTGCTTATGAAGCTTAATCGCGAAAGGATTGACCATACAACAACTTTGCAATGAAGAGACATGTCTAAGCATAATGCAGTTTTGCAACAGAGAGACAATTTAATAGCTTCGTGAAAGCATGTGAACTTCTGACCACAAGAGTAGATGTTGGTGGAAAAGAGCACACAAGTGATGACGAATATGGGTGTTGCTTTAGGAGTGCACGAGGCTGGCAACTGGGCAGACATCGGACAGTTGACCACAATAAGAGAAACAACTCGATGAGCTAATAGGAAGAAGAAGAAGAAGAAGAAGAAGAAGAAGAAGAAGAAGAAGAAGAAGAAGAAGAAGAAGAAGAAGAAGAAGAAGAAGAAGAAGA
>JAPKLY010000096.1:1062571-1101575 GCA_026898435.1 Prunella vulgaris
GAAGAAGAAGAAGAAGAAGAAGAAGAAGAAGAAGAAGAAGAAGAAGACAACAACGATCTTTTCAGAGTGCTTAAGACAAGACTTGAGCTGCTGCAGAGAGCATCTTTGTCATCAAGAAGACCCCAATTTCGGAGTGCCCCATAGAAGAAAGCTTGAAGAAATTCCAATTGAAGCTAGAGGCTACTTTGAAGGAATTGGAGATCATCAATCCTTTTGCATAGCTTGTGTAGGGTCTACTTTGTATAACTTGATATGCTGCACCTGTACTTTGCTTTGCTTCATTGTAATCAACTCCATTTTCATTATCAATGAAACTTCATCAGCTACTTGATTTGATCTTCTATTCCGCCTTTATTGTTTTCAACATCTCATTAAGTATGCAAACTTAAACAAGATAATTGAAACATGACTGAACTTAGAGATTTCTAAGCTGCCTACGTACCTCTATGAAGAGGATCAAGCCATAATGTAGTTCAAAAGAAATAGTATTTGGGGGATGCATAAATAGTTTATACTCATGTGGGCTTGGAGTGACATACATTTTAAACTCTTGAGTCTAGGAGATATGATTTGAAGATATTTTATACTCGTATCAAGGAGTCTTCAACTTGTCGATAGTTTAGTCTCGTATCAGGGAGATTTGATTTGGATTTGATTGATAGTTTATACTTGTATCAGGGAGTCTTCAATTTGTAAATAGTTTAGTCTCGTGTTAAGGAGATATGTAGATAGTTTATACTCGTATCAGGGAGTAGTCCAAAAAGTTTAGGCTCGTGTCGAGGAGCATGACTTGGGCATTTTCAGATGGTCTCTTCAAGCTCTATCTTTCCTTGTTGAGCAAGCTGCATGATCTTTTCTTTGAAGATGAAGTAATCTTCAATTGGATGGCCAACCAACCAATGGTACTTGCAGTACTTTGGATCATCAGTCCGTCCAGCTTCTTCTGGCCATTTCATTCGAGGCAACTCGATGAGCTCTGCATCGATCAAGTCATTAAATATCCTGGAGATGTCAGAGTCTAAGAATGGATATTCCTTTTATCGCATCTCTTTCAAAGTCAATCCTTCTTGCCCCCTGTCGCGAGGTAGATCAGTTATGTACTCTTTATTTGAAGGCTTGACATAAAACTTGTCGCGATGCTTTTGAAGTGGTGAACCTTCGACTCCTCTTGCATCCATGCTTAGCTCCATGTCGTGAGCTCTTGTTGCCAATTCTTCAAAGGTCTTCGGTTGGATTCCTTGAAGAATGTAGTGGAGGCTCCACTGCATGCCTTGGATGCACATCTCGATCGAAGAGGTTTCAGTTAATTTATCCTTACAGTTGAGGCTGAGATTCCTCAATCAGTTGATATAGTCGATGACAGGCTGTTTCTTTCGTTGGCCCATGTTTATTAGCTCGATCATGCTAACTGTTCTCCTTGTATTGTAGAAGTGGTTGAGGAATTCATGCTCCATCTAGTCCCAACTGTCAATGGAGTTAGCCTCCAAGTCGGTGTACCAGTAAAAGGCATTGCCCTTCAGAGAGCGGACGAACTGCTTGACTAGGTGATCGCCATATGTCCCGGCATTGTTGCAGGTCTCGACGAAGTGTGCGATGTGCTGCTTCGGGTTGTCTTTGCCATTGAATTGCTGAAACTTTGAAGGTTGGTATCCGACTGCCATCCTCAAGCTGTTGATCCTGTCAGTGCAAGGCTTTTCATAGTAGTGGGTTGACTTGGAGTCGCCTTCAAACTTTCCCTTGACTGTCTCCAAGATAAGTTCTTTGAGCTGGTCGACTTGTATCCCGCCATCAGCTGATATCGGCAGCTCCCTAGCAGTTGGCTCGGTCTCAGCTGCTTGGTATTTGCTTGAAGTCTCCACTTCATCATGCTCTTCAACTTGCTTTTCACGAGCGTGACTTAACTCGACGCCATCCACTTTGCTAATCAGCTTAGCAATTGTAGATTTTTGTTCTTTGACGTGGCTGCTGAGGCTTTCAACAGCTTTGAGCAGGCTCAAAAGTCTTTCTTCGATAGTTGAAGTGTCCGCCATCATCACGAGAGCTGCTGCTGAAGTTGATGGAGACTTGGAAGTTAGCTTGATAGTCTTGTAGAGGAGAGATGAAAGGTAGAGTGCGGTCCCACCGGGCGTGCCAAATTTGTGATAACAATTCTTGTGTAAATAAAATATTTATTAACACTTGAAATGATATATAATTATTTATTAAAATTGAAGGGTTCTTCTCTCTAGCTATGATCCTCTGATTCTCCTCTTTTACTGGCTTGACTTTGAATTTGACTTGCTTTGACTTGTAACGCTTTGTCCAAGGACGGGATCGTCTTGTTTTGGATCGAGCGAAGTCTTTGAAAGATTTTGACGAAGAAAGCTTCAATTTTGGTGAAGAACGCTTGGAGTCTTCAAAGTTGATCTTCAAGTAGAAACGTCTGATCAGAGGGATTCACTCCTTATTTCTGATCGAAGGATGTTTCTAGATGAATTTGGCGAAAAACAGTTGAAGACGGTGAAGAACGCTTGTTGATCTTCAAGGTGTTCTTGGACTGGAAATGTTTGATCAGAGGGATGGAGCTCCTTATTTCTGATCGAAGGATGTTTCTGACTGAACTTAGTGAAGAACTATTAAGATGGCGAAGAACGCTTGATGATCTTCAAGGTGTTCTTCAAGAAAAATGTCAGATCTGAGGGATATATGCCCTTTGTATTGGATCGAACGTTGTTTCTAGAGGATTTTGACGAAGAACAGTTGAATATTCAAAGAACTTCTTCAGATTTGGTGAAGAACGCTTGAATCTTTGAAGAGCTGGATCGATGGATCTTCTTAGCTCACAGTTTTGTTCGTCGAGAGGATTGCTGCTGCTCATTCATTCGTCGGAGTCTTCGATGGGTGTGGACAACTTCGAATGAACATGAAAGGCCCCTATTTATAGAGTGGAGAGGTGAAGACCTTCCTTATTCGCGCTGACACGTGGCGCGATCTGGTTGGCTGGTACTGATTTGATTGGCGATATTTGTGAATCGACCAAATTTAGCTTGATTGATTTCCGTCGTCTTCTTTATTTATACAAAACACTTATTATTTCGCATAAATAGGGCAAATCAGCTATTTATTGTCATTTATGAGTATCGGAAGACTCGTAATTTAATAACGACTTGTATCGTGTACAATAAATATCATTTTACTATTTAATTAGAGAATTAATTTGATAAACCCTCAAAATTAAAATAACAATATATGTTGATATTTATTTAATTTATACACGTGTCATTATTTGATTGAGAACCAAAATTTATTTGCTAACAGTAATATCATTATATTAGAAATTATAGTAAAAAATAAATTTATACCTAAAAATTTATGAGAGATTTAATTTGCACCTATAAGTTTACAACCTATATTTAACTACCTTTTAGTAATAATAATTAATACTCTTTAGTTAACTAAATGTGTTTTATTTTGATATTAAAAATAAATATGCATGTAAATTTTAAAATTATACTTAGTAAAAAAAATAAAATAAAAAATAATATACTAGAAAATTATTTCATTTCATATTGTCACTTAAATACCTATGACCCCGGTATCACATAATGGTGGATGTCTATCTCTAATATTATGACGATGAAGCAGTTAATCTTCGTCTTAATTTTCTTGTACTTGATCACATGGACCGGTGTATGCACTAGTGCTCGGAAAAGGTATAGGTGTTGTCTAATAATTTGGATGCTCAAATGTTGTTTGAGCGTACATTCCAAGATAATGATTCAATAATTCAGTAAATGAACCATGTTGCTACAATGTGAAAATATATGTCACATATTTAGTAAATTTAAGTCAATAATAAATTAATAATCGTTAACTTTATAAGTTGATAAATTACATACCATCTTCAGGATAAGTTGTCTACATATTAGTCCCAGATTGAGAAGCAAAGTAAATTTTCTCTTGCCCTCTCAAGGTAAATGCATCTGTCATGCATTACAATTATATATAATAAAAGAGTGATTTTTGGGTGTACCTGGGTGTATCAGGTGCACCTAAAATTCAAAATCAATTTTGACTGAGTCAAAAAATTTGCGGGTGTCCTTTTGCTCTACAATTGCAAATCTTTTAGAAACTCGGCTGTCTTATTCTTCAATACAGTAGAGAAGAAAACCAGTCCCGATTTCGCCACTAATTCCACCCTCTTTAATTCTAGTTCTAAATTCAAACCCTCTCTCTCATCATCCATTTTAAATATCGTTGAGATCCATCTTATATTGAAAAGTCATATCCATGCACCGTACAGAAACACAGTAAATACGAAATAGTGATAAAGCCAAATAGATTGTCAGTTTTAGCTTTTCTTGGGAGAGTGGCCGCTTGAGGTGATTGTCATAGTGATCAATTTTATAAAGCAAATTTCATTTAGTATTAATATAAAATTAATTAATCTAATCATATGAACCTTCATTACGTATATCTATTGAGGTGACGGCTCAGAAGTGGGGATACAAGGAAGAAGATGGGCAGATGTGAGGATGCAGGGGACTAATGGTTATATATATATATATATATATATATATTACTACATATAAATTAATAAATGAGTATACCCAAAAATAATTTATAGTATCCGAAAAACAACCGAGTAATATCCACATAACAATTTATAGTACCCTAAGAACAACTTATAATACCCAAAGAACAATTTATAAATTAATAATTAATAAACGAGAAATACTCAAACAACAATTTATAATAGCCAAAGAACAACTTATAATACCTGAAGAATAATTGGATAATACTCCAAGAACAACTCACAAATACCCCAAAAACAAGTCTAAATAATACAAAAAAAAAATTATAATACCCGTAGAATAATTTATAATACACAAAGAATAATTTACAATACCTGAAGAATAATTTATAAATAAATAATTAATAAATGAATAAACCTAAAGAATAATTTATAATACCCAAAAACTATTGGAGAATTAAACGCGAATCTATTCAAAATTTACGCTAAATACAAATTTAAGCCTACAATTAATATCATGATTTAAACATAATTAAATCAAATAATTGTATACCCAACAACAGGTTTTGCATGCAAAACATATGAACAAATAATATCACGTAAAGCCCTAAACATGCGGAACTAAGGGATTTAGTGAATTATACCTTTTTACGAAAAAGAGGTTTCTGAGACAAAAAGCGTCCTTTGAGATGGAAAATGAGGTTTCTGAGATAAAAGGCGTCCTTGAGATGCTTTTATCTACTTCGACCGTCTTATGTTCTAGCTCCAACCGATCAACTTGATCAACCCAATAGACATTCTCAAGTATTCTCTTGTCCTTATTCGTGCACCCGGTGGGAGGCCACACGAATAATTTCAACACAAGGAAAGAAAAATATTTGTTGCCCAAAAACTTATAATTTTCAAAAATTATAGGCTTTGTGTTATGAATATGAAGTCTTGTATCATCTCATATTTATAATGAGAATACAAGATCTTGAATATCTTGAATATCTAATATTTCAAATCTTGATTATCATGAATATCAAATATTCTAATCTTGATAATCTTGAATACTAAATATTCAATTCTTGATATTTCTTTATGTAATTTTCGAAAAATACAAGTGTATATTTAATTCCATGAGATCTTGATTTTATTAGATATTCTATTCAAGATACATATCTATTTTCCATAAAATCTCTCACCTATATACACACAATTTTCAAAAATTTCAAGATAAAATGGGCCCAAAATAATTCTTTTTAATTTTAATCACCTTGTCAATTGTTGGACATTTAATTGGGCTACTTGAGGGGCCTTTAGGAGAATTAATATTGGACCTCCTAATGGGCCTTGAATTCTAACATTGAGCCCAATGTCATTCAACCCATTAACATTAATCTCACTCCACTATAGGATTAATGTTGCACTATCCATCTTAACCCATATTACAATCATATGGCTCCCGGTCATTATTTCTCATGTTTAAGATTCTCTTGTCCGTTAATTAATCAAGCCAATGAACGCTTTAATTAATTTAACATCTTAACCTTGGAGTAAGGACAACTCTTCTTTATCATCATACAGGAAACAAATTCCACTTGCAAGATTTAGTATGATGAACGTTTAGAGCCCACCAAGGGGACAAATCATGCAAGACTCTCCAAGCACACGTTCCTCTGTATTAAATCTTAGCAACTGTCATGTTCTCAATGGCGTCACCCAAGATGCAAAGTATTGAGTCTTATTGACTCTCTACCCATAACAAAATAAAGTGTCATGCACGGATCACACACAGTCCTATTTAAGGGACATGGGTTTAGAAATAAACGACCACTGAGGTCTAATTCTTCATCCCATAAATCAGTACGGAAGAATTACCTCTCTATAGGTCCTCTTCAATGCATCATCATGCACTAGTGCAATCCCTTGGTCAAGATAAGCCAATCTGGGATCTACACATTAACCGTTTACCAATGGGGTGTTCAAATCTCATCTAGGTTGTGAATTTAGTACTTGTTACAAGAAACTGATAATGTGATCTTGCTGTGAGTTATCCGGGGATCACCACATTTATCTATAGTGTAGCTTGTACTATTATATGAACGGATTGCAATAAATAAATAACATTCATATTTATCTAAAGCACAGTGATAAAAGATTTATTTCAGATAAAACTCAAAGATTCAGTTTAGTTATACAAAGTAAAAGCATACTTTCTAGTATAACCCTAACAATCTCCCACTTATACTCAAAGTCTGCTTTTAAGTATACTACAACATATTTATGTACTACACATGTCCTATTAATTTCTCCCACTTATACTCAAAGCAGATTGGCAACACACTTGACTCCCATTCCTTCCACATGTCTCTCGAATGTCGACAGAGGCAAACCCTTTGTGAAAGGATCAGCTAGGTTGTCTTCTGTTGCGATCTTTGCCACTTCTATGTCTCCTCTCTTAACGATTTCTCGTATAAGATGGTACTTCCTTTCAATGTGTTTGCTTGCTTTGTAGGCTCTTGGTTCCCTTGAATTTGCAACTGCTCCGGCATTGTCATAATAGACCGTGATGATGTCGGGCAAATCCGAAACTACATCTAAGTCCACTAAGAAGTTCTTGAGCCATATCGCCTCTTTCGCCGCTTCACAAGCAGCTACATATTCGGCTTCCATGGTAGAATCAGCGATGCATTTCTGCTTAACGCTTCTCCATGTCACGGCTGCACCTTCCAAACAGAACACACTACCCGAGGTAGACTTTCTGGAATCTAAGTCTAATTGGAAATCCGAGTCAGTATAACCGACGGGGATTAGACTATATGCCCGATAAACCAACATTCTATCTTGAGTTTGCTTGAGATATTTCAGAATGTTCTTAACAGACGTCCAATGCTCTTTCCCGGGGTTACTTTGATATCGTGCTACCATGCCTACGGCAAAGCAGATATCCGGTCTCGTACACAGCATTGCATACATGAGGCTTCCAACTGCCGAAGCATATGGGATGCCTTTCATGCAATCTATCTCTTCTTGTGTCTTCAGACACATCTCTTTCGATAGATGAATTCCATGTCTAAAAGGTACAAAACCTTTCTTGGAATTCTGCATGCTGAATCGTTTCAAAACAGTATCTATGTATGAAGCTTGCGATAAGCCGATCATTCTTTTCTTGCGATCTCGAGTAATCTTGATCCCTAAGACATGACAGGCTTCCCCTAAGTCCTTCATATCAAACTGATTTGACAACCATACCCTCATGTCTGACAACACCACCACATTGTTTCCAATGAGCAAAATGTCGTCTACGTATAGTATCAAGAATACCACGACAGTTCCGACACACTTCTTGTACACACAACTCTCAAATTCATTTTGATCAAAGCCGTTGATTCAAGCACTCGATGCTTGCTTAAGTCCATAGATAGACCTCTTAAGCTTGCATACAAGGTGTTTTTGACCTTTTTCAATAAAGCCTTTGGGCTGATACATATAGATTTCTTCTTCAAGACTTCCATTAAGGAAAGCTGTCTTGACATCCATTTGCGTAGACCCCATCTCGGCTTTCATCGCTGTTTGCCAAGAATCTGCATCCTTTTCTTGGAGTGCTTCGTCGTATGTCCATGGGTCTAATTCATCTTCCCCGGGGACCAAGTCAGATGACTCTCCCACGAACATGAATCTCTCGGGTTATCTCACAACCCTCCCACTACGACGAGGCTCCGGTTGTGTTGGTGTGTCGCGTGGTACATCAACTTGTACCTTTGGTATAGAATTAGACTCTTTTATTTCATCTAAGGTAATCTCACTTTGGGTTTTCTATTGTTCACATAGTCTTTTTCCATGAACTTAGAATGCGTACTAATTACAATTCTTTGGTCCTTGGGACTATTGAACATACCCCCTTTCGTTCCTCTAGGGTATCCTACAAACAACCTCAATTCCGAACAAAGATCCAATTTTCTGGCTTCCTTATCCAACACATATGCCGGACACCCCCAAATACTTATGTGTCTCAAACTAGGCTTACGCCCGGTCCACAATTCTGTGGGAGTTTTAGGAACCGATTTGAATGGCACCAAGTTTAGAATGTGAGCCGCTCTTTCCAAGGCATAGCCCCAAAACGACTTGGGTAACTCCTAATAACTCATCATAGATCTGATCATTTCTGAAAGAGTTCTATTTTTTATTTCCCCAACCCCATTTTGTTGAGGGGTACCGGGTGAGGTCAATTGGGATACAATCCCTTCACTTGACAAGTAGGTCAAAAAATTCATTGCTGAGGTATTCGCCCCCACGATCCGATCGTAGGAACTTGATACTCTTTCCCCTATGTCTCGGCCTCGGCTTTGAACTCTTTGAATTTATCAAAGGTTTCCAATTTGCGCCGCATAAGGTAAACATGCCCATATCTTGAGTAATCATCCGTAAAAGTTATGAAATACTAAAAACCTCCTCTAGCTTGAACCGACATTGGCCCACATACGTCAGTGTGAACGATTTGCAACACTTCACTAGCTCTATTCCCCTTGGCCCCGAAGACCCTCTTGGTCATTTTCCCCGCCACCAACCTTTGAATTCTCTTTAGATTAATATGACCAAGTCTTAGATGCCATAGAAGTGTTTCGTTCATGGTTGAAGAAAATTTTCTTTTCTTAGAAATAGTCGATGTGTTATAAGAAGCATTTTGCGTGTGGTGTGCACTTTTAATAGTATAATGATAATTCACTAATGTTCCCGAACAGATGAACTCATCGTTTCAAAAAATAACAACCATATTATTAAAAGAAACTGAGTATCCATCAACGTACAATTTAGAAACCGAAATTAAATTCTTCCTAAAACTGGGAACATAAAGAACATCCTTTAAAACTAAAACTCTGTCTTCAAAAAATAGGTGCACGTCTCCCACTGCGACAGCCGCTACCCTCGTAGCATCGCCCAATGTGATGAGGATCTCATTTGCACTAAGTTGCCGGGTTTTTCGGAACCCCTGTAAAGTGAAATATACATGATCAGTGGCTCCCATATCCACTACCCACGAATGGGAAGCATACGCCGCTAAACAAGTTTCAACAACAAGTGCAAGAAAATTACCTTTCTTCCTGGCCTTCTTTGGCTTGGGACAGGCCGTCCTCCAATGTCCTTTCTCACCGCAGTTGAAACACTTCCCTTTGGTAGCTTTCTTGACCCCTCCCTCATTAGTCACCTTACCCTTGGCTTGGTTCGGGCTTTTGGTCTTTTTCTTCTTCTTCCCACCTTTCGGTGCGGAAGAAGTCGGACCGCTTGCCACCAAGACTTGAGTTTGGTGTCCCATGAGTGTCTCCGCCGATACCAAAGCTTGCAAGAGTTGTGCCATATAGTTCAACTGGAACTGCTCAAAGCTTTTCGGTAGAGAATGGAGAACAAAATTAACTTGTGTTTCCGCATCATATTCCACTCCAAGTACCTCTAACTTGTTGAGGTAGCCCATCATCTTGAGAACGTGATCCCTTACGGGCGTTCCCTCCACCATTTTCAGCGATAACATATCTCGTATGGTGATTTGCCTAGACGTACAATTCTGATGAGCGAACATCTCCTTAAGGTTTAGCATCATATCAGCAGCGGATTCCATGTCTTGGTGTTGGTGTTGCAACACATCTGACATTGAAGCCAAGATGGTACACCTAGCCATTTCATCGGATTTCATCCACTCCCTATGATATTCCCTTTCGGCAATATCCGCATCATCCGTAGGCGTAGGGGGCTTTGGTGTGTCAAGAACCCATTTGTGTTGTTATGCGGCTAGGACAATAAATAAATGACGTTTCCAATCAACATAATTTTCACCTTTCAATTTGTTATCTTTAAGTATCGTAAACAGTGGATTAAAAGGAGACGATATGCTGAACTGAAATAAAACGCACATTGCATCAATACATACATCGATTCACAAAGATTATCACAAATTTCGATCATGCTTTGTAATAAAATCTCAAAAAAAATACGTAGCATTAATCGGCCAACATCTTAAAATAGTTCACATAAGCCACGATGAGTGTGGACGTTTATGCAAACACATTTAAGCAAGTTACAAACAAGAACAATTGCAAACTTTTAATTTAAAAAATTAATAGTCGGCTCCCACTTGACCATATAAAATCGGTAGGGACTCCGATGGGGAGTATTAAAGTTCCAATTTTATACCTAAGTATTAACCATGATTAAATACAGGATTATTACTTCGTTTTGAATAAGCCACTCGATGGGAGGGTCAATACCGCCACTAATAATCCACAATCATCCTTTTGAGAATTTGTTCATGTGAACTTATCCTTTGGCCTATCCGATAGGAAGAAAGGCGCTTGCCAATGCGTAGCCAATAGACTTCACAAACAAATAAATCATGGAGGCCAAATAATTCAATTTTATTATCTAGAATAAAATATCGAATTATATTTAAAACATACTTAGTAATTTTTGGAGTTGAGATTTTTCATCACGATATTCATGCAATCAAATATTTAATCAAATTAAATAAATAAAGCATGCATCAAAACAAATTAAACAAATTGGCACGTTATATCCAATTGTCATGGTTTAATTTCTCGTTTTGACTACGAGATAACGTAATCACCGTTCGCCTTCAAGCTTTATCGTCCATCTCGATTAAGCTCCCACTCGACCGCAACAAAATTACAACAACTTTGTCTCCGGGCCTTAAAATCTCCTTTCTTCATCTTCGATATTGGTTACAATTTATTTACGAAAAATAAATAAATCTATCGTCTAGACTAGTCTATTACATAAAAATATCCTAGTCTACCCGTGGATTTTCTCACGGGAAAAATGATCCGAACGAATCGGATTTTAAAACCGCATCATCATACATGCATGCATAAAAAAATATTAAATACCATGACAATTGGATACCTGCAAAAAAGATCTAGCAATTCTACTATCCAATATTCAAATTTAATATTAAACACTTAAATTACAATTTAACGTATATAGCCCGAAACCGGCTCTGATACCAGTTGTTGGGGAATTAAACGCGGATCTATTCGGGATTTACGCTAAATACAAATTTAAACCTACAATTAATATCATGATTTAAACATAATTAAATCAAATAATTGTATACCCAACAACAGGCTTTGCATGCAAAACATATGAACAAATAATATCACGTAAAGCCCTAAACATGCGGAACTAAGGGATTTAGTGAATTATACCTTTTTACGAAAAAGAGGTTTCTGAGACAAAAGGCGTCCTTTGAGATGGAAAAGGAGGTTTCTGAGACAAAAGGCGTCCTTGAGATGCTTTTATCTACTTCGATCGTCTTATGTTCTAGCTCCAACCGATCAACTTGATCAACCCAATAGACCTTCTCAAGTATTCCCTTTTCCTTATTCGTGCACCCGGTGGGAGGCCACACGAATAATTTCAACACAAGGAAAGAAAAATATTTGTTGCCCAACAACTTATAATTTTCGAAAATTATAGGCTTTGTGTTATGAATATGAAATCTTGTATCATCTCATATTTATAATGAGAATAAAATATCTTGAATATCTAATATTTCAAATCTTGATTATCATGAATATCAAATATTCTAATCTTGATAATCTTGAATACTAAATATTCAATTCTTGATATTTCTTTATGTAATTTTTGAAAAATACAAGTGTGTATTTAATTCCATGAGATCTTGATTTTATTAGATATACTTGTATTCAAGATACATATCTATTTTCCATAAAATCTCTCACCTATATACACACAATTTTTGAAAATTTCAAGATAAAATGGGCCCAAAATATTTCTTTTTAATTTTAATCACCTTGTCAATTGTTGGACATTTAATTGGGCTACTTGAGGGGCCTTTAGGAGAATTAAGATTGGACCTCCTAATGGGCCTTGAATTCAAACATTGAGCCCAATTTCATTCAACCCATTAACATTAATCTCACTCCACAATAGGATTAATGTGGCACTATCCATATTAACCCATATTACAATCATATGGCTCCCGGTCATTATTTCTCGTGTTTAAGATTCTCTTGTCCGTTAATTAATCAAACCACTGAACGCTTTAATTAATTTAACATCTTAACTTTTGAGTAAGGACAACTCTTATTTATCATCATACCGAAAACAAATTCCACTTGCAAGATTTAGTATGACGAACGTTTAGAGCCCACCAAGGGGACTAATCATGCAAGACTCTCCAAGCAACACGTTCCTCTGTATTAAATCTTAGCAACTGTTGTTTGCCAAAATCGTGATGATTTCCAAGCAAGTGAACGTGGTCATTGTTGTCGTGGCAAGTTAACCAAGTTAAATATCGAACACAGGGAAACGATGCGATATCAAGCTAGTATTGAATGTCTACAAAGGCTAATAGCTAGGAAAGTAAGAAAACAATCAAGGTTTCTATCAACTAAATCAACAAGAAATAGTAAATCCTAACTATCACCTCAAAGAAGTGAGCAAGTGTGAAGTGTACATGGAAGTAATCCTACTATGGTTCCTTTAATGTCCTATCCATCCTAGCATGCAAAAGGTCTCTTGGTGTCTTAGTCAAGCCAAGTAGTGTCTAGATCTCTCTACAACACAAGGTAAGGACTCTATTGGATGTCTAGATCTCTCTACAACTTCCAACACTCCAATTAAGAGGTCTAAGCTAATATGCAATTCTCATTGGTCATACAAGAAATATATCAAACACTTGGCATGCATAAAGTTCTTATAGCTCAATTCTCATTTCATTGATAAAGCATATAAGCCATACAATCCAATTAAACATCCCAAGCATTCATACAAGTCATTAATAAGAGAACTAATCCAATTCATGCATAGGATTAACAAGAACTAAATTCACCATAGTATTCATACAATCATGCAACAAGGATATTAGCCCATGGCTAATTGATAGAACAAAACAACAATTAACATTGGAATCATCATGAATATTAACTAAAACAAGAGAATTAAAGGAAATCTTACCATAGGTGAAGAAATTGAATACAATCTACAAACCTCCAAAATGCCAACTCTTGATCCAAAGCTTGGAAACATAAATCGAACCGTAGAATTGAAGCTAATAACGAGACTAAGCTAATGGAATAAACGGATTAAAGATCCAATGGTTGGATCAAAAGTTATGGAAGAAAGAAGATTGAATCTAACTAAAAACCCACTAAGTAACTACATAATTCTCTCTCTAAACTAATCTAAGAACTTGGAATAATGTAGATCTAATGCTTGGAAATCTGATCCTTGAAGTATTTATAGTGCCCACAATGTTTGGTCCAAAATGCCCTTCATTAAACGTGCGAAAAGATGAAACAACCCTCAAAATTGGGCCTGTCCGGGGCATCACACGAGTGGCCTTCTGCTGCCACACGAACTGGGCTCGTGTGAGCCCCTTCTTGTGGACGTATGGTGGCTCGTCGCCCGAACCAGAGGCCTGCTGCACGAGTGTGTGCCTATGGGTGCATGAGTTGAAGCTTGTGGTCACACGAGCCAGGCTTGGTCGATCCTCGACTTCTTGTTTTCTTCATATCTTGAGTTCTAGAGCTCCGATTGACTCGATTCTTCTTGCGTTGCGACCCTCTCTTTGAACTCTTCGACATGGTACATCATTTGTCTTCATTGGATCAACTCACAATTTCTGAACTTTTCTCAAACTTGCTCATTTCTTCCTCGTTTTACTCGTTTTCACCTATAAACACAACTTTCTAGCCAAAAAAGGGTTAATAGCACAATTTATATATCATATTAGGGTCAAATATGAACATAAGAACATCAAAACCATATAGAAATGGATGCAAAAACATGCAATTATGACCATAATCACACCCCCAAACTAGATTGTTGCTCGTCCTCGAGCAACGAAGAGATAAGATAGGGGAATAATTGTATGTACTAAGCATTATGCACAAGATCAACAATCAAAATCAACAAGTCTAAAATGCAATTTCATCAAATCAACAATCAAAATCGAATCAATGAACAAATTATCAAATCAACAAGTCATGATCCTCACATAGAAGTGTATAGCTCATCTCTCAAGTGTTTGAGGTTCTCTCAATCTTCACACAATGATACAAATACTACCATAAGTTTGGCTCAAGTCTCAAATTCTCCACCACTTGAATGGACAAATCATTCACACATCAATGAGGACTTTCATAAGGTTGTAATGTTGGCTCTTTGGTAGGGAAGGATAGATATGGATAAGAGCGACTAAGTATGATTACTAAAGCATAGAAGGAATAAAGTAATAGTCATCCAAATCTTCATTCCCTTTTGCATCTTCTAAATCACACTTTCAAGATCATTCTTCCCTTTCTTTGCAATTAATTGCCATACTCACAACAAAGGTCAACTTGACCATATTATCAACAAAAGTCAACTTTTTCTCATGCTTTGCTAGCACTTGCCTTTTTCACAAATTTTCAATCCATGCATAGAATTCTTCATATCTTCCACTTTAGGCCACAATGTTCTTCATCATATCACCAATATTCCTTCCTTCTTTTCACTCTACTAATCATGGGGACAAGAGAGTTCCAAAAAGGAAGGAAAATGGCTTAAAGTGTGGTTAGCGAAAGGAAAGGTCAATAAGCACAAAATGGTGAGCAATGGATAATAATATCATGGTAGGCTCATAGGGCAAAGTAGCTCAATATAGATCAAAGATGGCCTCAAATCATGTCATGTGAAATCAATGTCTAATGTAGCCTCAAACAAGACCAAAGCCAAGTTCTAGAGTATAATGCACATGTATGGAACTCACATCAAAGAAATATCGTCCGTTCAAGATAGAAACGGGCATAAATGGCTCAAAACCTCACAGGTATAGGGTGATCATGACTCATCTCATGTAAAAAATGCTCATATCATCAAAATCTCAAATATCATCAAATCTATAGCACAAAAGACAAGATAAGAATCAAGTCATAACTCCACTACATCCAACATGAACTTTCAACTCATCCACAACAATAAACATATCTCATGCCACACTACTCAAAACTAGCAACAAAATGGCAATCATAAACAAGCAAAACAAGTCATCAATATAAGCATATGGTCTAAAAACATCATAGAAGCACTAGAATCAACCTAAGCATAGCATTGCAATGAGATTTACTAAACGAACACACCCCCCAAAACTTTTTTGGTCCAAGGGTCTAAAAAGTTTGGCAAAGAGTGGAGAAAAGATCATGCAATGCACTCAAATCAAAGCACAATACCATAAGAATCAACACTTAAGCTCAAATAGCAATCTAAAAATCAAGCAACAAAACCTAGGAAATGAAAGCAAATAGGGAGAGAAGTGTAAAGACATACCTTGAGTTGGGACTAATAATAGGAGAGTTGAATTGTCACTTACACGAAAATGTCCTTCTTGGCCAAGTAGAAAGAAAAATCTCCTCCTCACACCTTTCTAGAGCTCACAAATCACATCAATTATCATTGCAAATCAAAATTTGAAGAACGAACACACCCTCCAAACTTTTTCGGATCAAGGATCCTAAAAGTTTGGTGAAGAGTGAGGAAAATAGGATATGCAAAGAATCAATGAACAAACAATGCATGTATAAGCTCAAGTAAGCCAAGAAATCACCATATATACAAGAGGCAACACCCCCAAACTAGGATAGATTACATGCACCAACCAAGGTAAGAGAACACACTACCTCATATCAATGTTCGAGAAATCCAAAACACATCCCTAAGCTTCAAATTCCTTCATGAAAACAACGAGCAAACAACATATCTAACTACCAAACAAACAACAAAATAAGCAACATTTTTTAAGGATGGGTTGCCTCCCATCTAGCGCTTGGATTTAACGTTCCCTAGCCGGACGCACCAATGTTAGCTAAATGGCCAAGGATATTTGGCCTCCTCACCATCAAACTCTAATCTCAAAGCTTCATAATCAAGAAAACAAGTAGGATTTCTACCTCAAACTCCTACTTTCCTTATCATTTTGAATTTATAAGCACAAGAAAATTCATCTTTTCTTCTCAACCTAATCCACCCCCATCTCCTACTATAAAAAATATTCAAGAAGATTTTCAATTCAAGCTTATAATCAATTATATCAAGAGGTAAGACATGTTCACAACGAACAACATTATCAATTAAAGCACAAGTAGAAGAGTCTAGGGGTAGAGAAATGCTTATTTCATTTGTAGGCTCCTCCTCCACTTTATTTTGTTGTTCTTTTTCCATTAAGCTCAAGTCCATGAGTGGACATTTTTTTTCCTCTTCTTGATCATCTTCCTTTCCTCCTCTTGAATCATCTAAATTACCCCCATCTTCCTCCTGCAACTTTGCTTCACAAATCTCTTGGGCTTGTTTGTCCAATTGCTCCACTTGGAGCTCCAAGCTCTTAATTTGATCTCCTCGAGATTTGAACAATTTATCAAACTTCTCATTAGTCTCCTCAAAGCTTCTTTTACAATCTCTTTGAATTTCTTCAAATTTATTTAGGATGTAAACTAGAGTATCATTAATATGGCTTTGAGAATTTTCTTCTTGATTGATAGGAATAGGAGAGGGTAAAGTGTAGGAATATGGATCCTCATAAGAGTAGGAAGTGGGAGGAGAAGGATCTTCTTGTAGAGGTCGTGGTTGATATGGGTAAGGTTGATAGGTATAGAAATTAGGAGGATATATGTCTTGTGGGAAATACGAGTAATTGTTGTATTCGCCCATCTCAATCGAGCTCACTCCTACAAAAACAATCAAGTATCAACACTCACCAAGAATAGTTAACAACAAATAAAGAAACAAAGAAAACAAAGTAAACATCAATACAAGCCTAACAAAGTGATCGTTTCCCCGGCAACGGCGCCAAAAACTTGTTTGCCAAAATCGTAATGATTTCCACGCAAGTGAACGTGATCGTTGTTGTCATGGCAAGTTAACCAAGTTAAATATTGAACACAAGGAAATGATGCGATATCAAGCTAGTATTGAATGTCTACAAAGGCTAATAGCTAGGAAAGCAAGAAAACAATCAAGGTTTCTATCAACTAAATCAACAAGAAATAGTAAATCCTAACTATCACCTCAAAGAAGTGAGCAAGTGTGAAGTGTACATGGAAGTAATCCTACTATGGTTCCTTTAATGTCCTATCCATCCTAGCATGCAAAAGGTCTCTTGGTGTCTTAGTCAAGCCAACTAGTGTCTAGATCTCTCTACAACACAAGGTAAGGGCTCTATTGGATGTCTAGATCTCTCTACAACTTCCAACACTCCAATTAATAGGTCTAAGCTAATATGCAATTCTCATTGGTCATACAAGCAATATATCAAACACTTGGCATTCATAAAGTTCTTATAGCTCAATTCTCATTTCATTGCTAAAACATATAAATCATACAATCCAATTAAACATCCCAAGCATTCATACAAGTCATTAATAAGAGAACTAATCCAACAAGATCACTAATTCATGCATAGGATTAACAAGAACTAAATTCACCATAGTATTCATACAACCATGCAACAAGGATATTAGCCCATGACTAATTGATAGAACAAAACAACAATTAACATTGGAATCATCATGAATATTAACTAAAACAAGAGAATTAAAGGAAATCTTACCATAGGTGAAGAAATTGAATACAATCTACAAACCTCCAAAATGCCAACTCTTGATCCAAAGCTTGAAAACATAAATCGAACCGTAGAATTGAAGCTAATAACGAGACTAAACTAATGGAACAAACAGATTAAAGATCCAATGGTTGGATCAAAAGTTATGGAAGAAAGAAGATTGAATCTAACTAAGAACCCACTAAGTAACTACCTAATTCTCTCTCTAAACTAATCTAAGAACTTGGAATAATGAAGATCTAATGCTTGGAAATCTGATCCTTGAAGTATTTATAGTGCCCACAATGTTTGGTCCAAAATGCCCTTCATTAAACGCACAAAAAGACGAAACAACCCTAGAAATTGGGCCTGTCCGGGACATCACACGAGTGGCCTTCTGCTGCCACACGAACTGGGCTCGTGTGAGCCCCTTCTTGTGGTCGTGTGGTGGCTCGTCGCCTGAACCAAAGGCCTGCTGCACGAGTGTGTGCCTATGGGTGCACGAGTCGAAGCGTGTGGTCACACGAGCCAGGCTTGGTCGATCCTCGACCTCTTGCTTTCTTCATATCTTGAGTTCTGGAGCTCCGATTGACTCGATTCTTCTTGTGTTGCAACCCTCTCTTCGAACTCTTCGACATGGTATATCATTTGTCTCCATTGGATCAACTCACAATTTCTGGACTTTTCTCAAACTTGCTCGTTTCTTCTTCGTTTTGCTCGTTTTCACCTATAAACACAACTTTCTAGCCAAAAAGGGTTAATAGCACAATTTATACCATATTAGGGTCAAATATGAACATAAGAACATCAAAACCATATAGAAATGGATGCAAAAATATGCAATTATGACCCTAATCAACTGTCATGTTCTCAATGGCGTCACTCAAGATGCAAAGTATTGAGTCTTATTGACTCTCTACCCATAACAAAATAAAATAACCACTGAGGTCTAATTCATATTTATCTAAAGCACAGTGATAAAAGATTTATTTCAGATAAAGCTCAAAGATTCAGTTTAGTTATACAAAGTAAAAGCATACTTTCTAGTATAACCTTAACAAAAACAAATATATAATATTCAAAGAATAATATATAATATCCAAAGAATAATATATAATACATAAGGAATAATTAATTAATAAATAAACCCAAATAATAATTTATAATACCTAAAGAACAATTTATAATACTCAATGAACAATTTATAATACTCAAAGAATAATTTATAATATCCAAAAAATAAATTATAAATAAATAATTAATAAACAAGTAATACTCGAAGAACAATTTATAATATCCAAGAAAAAATTTATAATACCTAAAGAATAATTTATAAATGAATAATTAATAAATAAATAATAATTAAATGAGTAATATCGAAAGAACAATTTATAATACCCGAATAACAACTGTGTAATATCCCAAGAACAACTCATCAATACCTAAAGAACAAGCCTAAGTAATACCCAAATAACAAGTCTAAATAATACCCCTAGAATAAGTCTAGATAATACCCCCAAGAACAACTCAATAATACCTCAATTTATTAATACTCCAAAAATAAGCTTGGAATACCCAAAGAACAAGATAGTAATACCCCAAGACAACTCCTTAATACCCCAATAACAAATCTAAGCAATACCTCAAGAACAACTTACTAATGCTTCAATTGTCAAAAAACACATAGTGCGGCGTGTAGTGTATATTTTCGAAAATTCAAAATTAAAATTAAAATCTATGTGCATAGTGTGTACTATGCACTTGGGTGTACCCTAGAATTTGAGATAATAAAAAATATGGAGTCATTAAATGTATTTATTCATACGATTTTCTTATTTGCATACCATCTTCCAAAAAATATAGGCATGACAAAGAAGACTCATACTCAGTTGAACCAATACCTTGATCTAGCCACATTGATGTAGAAGTATCTATCACATGTTGCGATTATTATTATTAAAAAATAAAAATAAAAATAAATCATTAATTTTATTAGAGTAATTTCATACTAATTTGTAAATAAGATGTTTGTGTGAAAGTTCCAAACATCTCATATGGCAAAAGGAGACTCTTATGGTAGTACTCTTTTTCGACTCGAAGATGTTGGAGAACTAACATCTCTTCGTGTTGCATTACTTTGTCTCCTCTGATTTGATGATCCTTCTCATGCTTCTCTATTTCGTTGAGCTAGTGCAGCTGGTGGATCTGCAAGATATGAAGGTGCTTGTAGTATGAGATCCAGTTCATCGATGATTTGATCAGCAGTATCAATGAATTCCTCCATTGATGTTATTAAACGTAGCCCAACGTCTACTAATTATAAAACGTGAGAATAATTTGACCTAAAAGAAAAAAGACTATGATACACAATTTTTTAACCTCATATTGTCAAGAAATATATAGGTTAAAATTTTAAATATATAATTTACCAGAATATCTCTTATAGATGTTCTTAATGGTTTGAAGTCTCAACTTCTCTGTCGTAATAATCAAGTGAGATTAAATATTGTGTAATCCAATAATAATCATGTTGATGTTTGCCTTGTGCAATATGTTGCAACATGGTTTGGCAATATCAGAATTTGTCTTTTACTCCTAAACACTAACTCCGATTATTAGACATTATCTTTTAATGTTTAAACATGCAGGTTGAAAACCAATTCCGAAAAGGTCAAGCGGTTGCATTTTTAGAGTGAGTATTAGAAGACATCATGGGCGGTTATTAGGCGGTTACAAGCTAGTGGAGCTTAGTGGAAAGGAAGACTCTAGATCCATCTACCGTGATCTAGAGATTATTGAGCTTGCATCTCATGTTGCCTATAAATAAAGGATGTAAGGGAACCACAAATCAAGAAAAGGAAAACACGTATAGTCGATACCACACGTCTAGGTCTAGGGTTTCTTTTCTTCACATTATTTGAGAGCTTTTCACACTTCACAACAGTATTGTGTAATAGCTTTTCACGTTTTGCGATACACAACCTTCCATAGAGTTTGAATATCCTAGAAATAGGTTAGACATAGAACTCGATAGATTGTATTTAAGGCGTATGTTCGCTTGTGTAGATCTCATGTGTCAGATCTGATTGTTTCTTTGTAATCACTATTCTTATTAGTGAATTTTGCCATGCGGCACTCATACACTATTTATAGTGTATGGAAAGTTTTGAATTCTGTTTGCAATTTCTATTTAAGTCTCCCGCTGTGTATATGTTGTCTAAAGTGTTCCAACATTCTGCAAAACAGAATAAACACTCACGCCTCACACACTTTTTCACGTGGCACCATAGCCAATTCTAGAAACACTTAGATTAGATCATGTGTCTTTTAGTGTGTTTTAGCGTAGTTTTTAGCAATAGAATATCCATTAACCCCAGCACTTAAACCTCCTATTTTAGACGGTAGTAATTATGCTTATTGGAAACTTAAAACGAGAATGTACATCAAATCTATTGATGAACGTGCATGGAGAAGTATTTTGTCCAGGTGGAATCAACCTCGAACTCCAGCTGATGATGATTACGAGTCAAGAATCAAAAGAGAGCTAGATTGGACGAATGAAGAAGTAACCTTAGCAAGTTACAATTTGAAAGCCCTCAATGCCATTTTTACATTACGGATGTATTGATGTTTAAAATTATTTTGAATTGTATCACTGCAAAGGATGCTTGGGATCGATTACAAGAGCATTGTGAAGGATCGAAGAGTGTTCAAAAGACAACTTTGGATGCTTGGGACTAAATTTGAGAATCTTAGAATGAAAGAAGATGAAGACATTTCATCATATAATGAGAGTATCAGTGAGATATCCAACGAAGCTCATTCACTTGGTGATCCCATATCCAACACAAGGTTAGTACACAAAATATTACGTACGGTTCCTAAGCATTTTGATGCTAAAATATGTGCTATAGAAGAAGCAAAAGATACGAACTCTATGAGTCAAAATGAGCTAATAACTATTTTGAAAATTTATGAAATGAATTTTACTCAAAAAGAAAAGTCTTCAAATGATAAAAAGGTTTTAGTTTTCAAAGGTGAATCTTCATCTAATGCTGAAAAATCTCTGTTTGTCACTGAAGTAGATTCAGATACTGATGTTGTTGATTTATGTTCCAACACTTATGACGACATTGTTCTTTTAACCAAGCAGTTTAATTCTTTTCTAAAGAATAAAACTAATAGGTTAAAAAATAGAAGTCAACCGAAAGTGGAGATCAATAATACTCAACAAATGTCAGATCAAAGAAATAGGTCAAATCAACCTAGACAGATTAACAGTAGTAATAAACAAAGATATGATCCTGAATATAGAAAAACTGTTAAATGTGATGCATGTACTGATTATGGTCATTATGCAAATAAATGTGCTAATACAAGGTTTAGAAAAAGACTTAATTTTAACTGAGAATACCACAATATACCCATTTTCAACTTTTAAAAATTTATTTTACCCACATCTACTTTAAAATATTTTTTATACCCAATTTATAATAAAAGACCTATATACCCTTATAAAATGGGTATAAAAGATTTAATAACTTTGAACTGGGTCCCATTTTATTCTAATAACTACACTACCCTTATATAGGGGGTAGATTAGACTTTATAAACTATTTAATAGGTAAATAAATATAAATGGAGAGAGGGAGAGAGTTTGTATTTTAAATATTAGAGTGAATTTTTTAATTAGTATTTTTGTACAAAGAAATTTATTAATTAATCACTGATTCGATATGCGATTAATAATAATTAAAGTTTATAATTAAATTTTTATGAAGATAATTCGGTAGAATATTTAAAACTTTAATTTAATTTTGATGTGGATAATGCTCTCGTGTTAATTAAATTTTAATAAATATGTTTTCAAATATTACAAATTAAATATTTTTATATACTTTTATAAACTATTATAATTCATTAATTTGTATTAAAAATTATTTTTTATATTATAATATTCATTAATATGCATTATACATTAAAATAGTCTAAATAGAGAATTCAAATAATCACATATATATGATAAAAATATTATAATTAGTTAATTTAATAAAATTGTATGTTTTAAAATATTAAATTATATAAATATCAAATAGGGTGGGGTGGAGGTGGGGTAGGGTAGGGTGGAGTGTGGTGTAATAACTAGATTATGATGTTTGTGGGTCATATGGGTACAAAAAATTATTTGAAATTGAAAATGAATAGAAAAAATTATTTATATTTGAAGTGGGTAAAATAAATTGTGTGAAGTTGAAATGGGTATTTTGAATTGTCTCCCTAATTTTAATGTTACTCTAAGTGATGAATCTAAAGATGAAAATGATTCTAACATTAATGATGAATATGCTTTTTCTACTAAAATTGAGTATGATGATACTTTTGATGATCATCTGGATGATTATTATTCTGATGATGAACCAAATGTTTCAATATTTGAGACAACATTAGATGATAGCATTCCAGATGTGAGCTATTTTATGTGTTCAATTGTGGAGACAAGTATATCTTCATTAGGTCACAAGGATTGTGAAGGAAATTGTCAAAGGTTAGCCAAAGAAGCTAAATCTCAAAATAATATTCTCAAATCCATAGATTTAGAAAATTCTGACCTGAGGGATTCACTTATCAAGCTGGAAGGAATTGTCACTCAAAAGGATGTAGAGATTGAAAAGCTAAGAGACCAGTTAAAATGTTCAACCTTAAGTTTCAAAAAATTCACCAAAGGTACTGGAAAGTTAGATGATATCTTGGTGGTGGGAAACTCAGGTAAATCAGGTCTTGACTAGGGTAAGAACTCTTCTGAACACTCAATGCATGATAATCATATAGAGTTTGTAAAACCAGAAGTTAAACATCCTATTAATGACTCAAAATTAAAGAATTTTCAATCTAAATTTAGAGGAGATTTTGTAAGTCATTACTGTTCTGGAAAATGTCATATACGTCCATATTGCTTGAAATTAAAAAAGATATCTTAAATCTAAACAAATGTTGCAATAAATATTATATAATTCTGAAAAACATATCTCAGAATCTTCTTGGAAATACGAATCAAACATGTCATGTAATTTAGTATATACATCTTTGAATGCATGTGTTTCTGGTTCTTGGTATTTTGATAGTGGTTGTTCTAGACATATGACTGGAAACATTGATGTCTTAAATGATTATAAACCTTGTAATGATGGACATGTTACTTATGGAGGTGGTGAAAAAGGAAAAGTTGTTGGTAAAGGAACATTAAATTTTTTCAGGTTTTCCAAAATTGAAAAATGTTTTGCATGTTGAAGAATTACTTGTTAATTTGATTAGTATTAGTCAATTATGTGATGATGATCTACATGTTAAGTTTGATAAGAATTCATGTTATGTATTGAACAAAGATGATAATTGTATCATGATTGGTCATAGGTCTGTTGATAATTGTTATCTAATTGAATCAACCAAAGATTGTAATAGTACAAAATCTGATGAAATATTATGGCATCAAAAACTTGGACATGCTAATTATAGAAATATTCAGAAGTTGATAAGATTAGAGGCAGTAAGTGGTCTTTCTAAACTTCAACTTAATAAGCTTAGAGTATGTGGTCCTTGTAAAAAAGGTAAACAAGTCAGGATGTTTCATAAAATATTGCCACAATGTTCAACAACACACTGTTTTGAACTTCTTCATATTGATCTTATGGGTCTAATGAAAAGTGAGAGTATAGGTGGTAAACGATACTCATTTGTTGTAGTTGATGATTACTCTAGATATACTTGGATTGAATTTCTTAAAGAAAAATATGATACTTTTCTATCTTCAAAACTATTTACAAAAGATTCAAAAATGTTTTCAAGTCAAATATCAAAAGGATAAGGTCTGGTCATGGAAGGGAGTTTGAGAATAGTTCATTCACTGAATTTTTTGAGAGTAAAGGAATTTTTCAAGAGTTTTCTTCACCTAAAACACCACAACAAAATGGTATTGCTAAAAGGAAAAATATAACTCTACAAGAAATGGCTAGAGTTATGCTTTTGTCAAAACATCTTTTTAATAAATTTTAGGCTGAAGCATTAAACATTGCATGTCATATAATTAATAGAGTCTATATTCGATCTGGATCTTCAAAGTCTCCTTATAAAATTCTAAATAACAAAAAACCAAATTTAAAATACTTTCATGTTTTTGGTTGTATTTGTTATATTCTTAATGATAGAGATCAATTGCATAAGTTCGATTCTAAAAGTGATAAAAGATTCTTCCTAGGTTATTCTAGAAATAGTAAAGCCTATAAAATTTATAATCTAAGGATTGACACTGTGCAAGAATCTTTTAATGTGGTCTTTGATGATTTTGCTAGTCTTGCAGGACCAAGTGTTGAAGATGATGTTACTGACCTTATTGAGATTCAAACTCCTAATTTGAATTCTGATCAAAGTAAAAATGTTGCTTCAAATGCTCCAACATCTAAAACAACATTGCCTGAAAAGATAGAATCTCAAAGAATTTCGAATGAGTTTGAAAACAATCCATCTTCAAGAATACTGAAAGATCATCTAACAAACCAGATCATTGGTGAAAAATTCTCAGGAGTACAAACTATAAGAAGGATGGGAATAATAAGTAATATGGTAAGGTCAATATGTATGTCTTCCATATATAACAACATAAACCATGAGTGTTATCATTCCTTGATTGAACCTAAGAATGTGATTAAAGCTTTAAACGAAAAAAACTGAATAAATGCTATGCATGATGAATTAAATCAGTTT
Organism: Prunella vulgaris; assembly: GCA_026898435.1. Taxonomy (NCBI): domain Eukaryota; kingdom Viridiplantae; phylum Streptophyta; class Magnoliopsida; order Lamiales; family Lamiaceae; genus Prunella; species Prunella vulgaris. The sequence goes on from JAPKLY010000096.1 coordinate 1,088,434, forward strand.
GATAAAAACAATGTTTGGACACTTGTCCTAGACCTTGCAACATTAATGTTATAGGAACTAAGTTGATTTTCAAAAATAAAACTGATGAATCTGGTAACATCATTAGAAACAAAGCTAGATTAGTAGCTCAATGTTACACTCAAGTAGAAGGAATCGACTTTGATGAAACTTTTACTCCTGTAGCTAGAATCGAATCTATTAGATTATTACTTGCTATTGCATGCTATATGGATATTAAGTTGCATCAAATGGATGTTAAAGCTGCCTTCTTAAATGGTATACTTAAGGAAGAGGTATTTGTTGAACAACCTAAAGGTTTTGAAAACCTAGAATTTCCTAATCATGTTTTCAAATTGGATAAAGCCTTGTATGGTCTCAAACAAGCTCCTAGAGCATGGTATGGAAGATTGACTGATTTTTTGCTTGAAATTAGTTTCATAAGAGGAGAAGCAGATAGGACTCTATTCATTAAACATAATGATAAACATATCTTGATTGCTCAAATCTATGTAGATGACATTGCATTTGGTTCTACTTGTGATAGCATGTTAGATAATTTTGTGAAGGAAATGACTTCAACATTTGAAATGTCTATGGTTGGAGACTTGAATTATTTTTTTTGGTCTTCAAATCAAACAATTTAATGATGGTATTTTCTTTTCACAAAGTAAATATTCTAGAAATCTTGTTAAGAGGTTTGGTCTTGAAACTTCAAAGAGTATAAAAACTCCAATGGGACCCACTCAAAAATTTGTCTAAAGATGATGTTGAAAAATATTGATCCAACATTATATAGATCAATGATTGGTAGTTTGTTATATTTGACCTCTAGTAGACCGGATATCATGTTTAGTGTATGTTTGTGTGCTAGATATCAAGCTAATCCTAAATAATCACATTTAAATACTGTTAAAATAATTATCAAATATGTTAGTGGTATATGTGATTTAGGAATTTGGTATTCAAAGGACATTAATTGCACTTTAAAAGGTTTTAGTGATGCAGATTGGACAAGAGATAGTGATGATAGAAAGAGTACAAGTGGATGATGTTTCTACATGGGAAACAATCTTATCTCATGGCATAGTAGGAAACAAAATTGTGTTTCCTTATCCACGGCCGAATCCGAATGCATTGCCACGGGGAGTTGTTGTACTCAATTATTATGGATTAAGAAAATGTTTAATGATTATGATCTTGATAGTGCTATAGTAAATGTGTTTTGTGATAATACTAGTGTAATAAATATATCTAAATATCCTGTGCAATATTTTTTGACAAAGCATATTAGTATTAGACATCATTTTATTAGGGATCTTGTTGAAAAAGAAGTTGTGAAGCTTGAATACATTGCCACTGAAAAATAAATAGCTGACATTTTTACAAAAGCCCTTTATTATGAGAGGTTTTCTTCCCTTTGGAAATCTCTTGGTTTATGTACAATTTGAAAATTTATTGCTGAATGTTGTATACAAATGTTACCGCATTTGGAACAACATTAGGAAATTTCTTTATAAATTTTTCTAAGTACGTTTGATTTTGACTATTGAACGACTTTGTGTGTAAAAATTCCTTTGAATTTCAAAAAATATGTACATGTTCTGGACATACTTTCTTGCTTAAAAAATCGCAATTAGATGTTTAATCACTGAGTAACTATGGGACACAAAGCTCGCTACTATGATGTACTCTTTTCAAAAGGTGATTAATACATCAAAGTGTTCATAATTCACTGAGTAACTATGGGACACGGAGCTCGCGACTACGATGTACTCTTTTCAAAAGGTGGATCAATATGAAATAAATTTGTGATGTGCATAAAATATTTGAAAAACAACTAAATAAAAGTCGTAAAATTATATGCTGAAATGTATGGCTGCCAACATAAAATGTAGCATTGATGGAGTTTGGAATTATTTTACTAACTTACGTTGTTTAATTTTCGAAATTAAAATGTATAAAGGATATTTATTCTAGAAAAATCCAAAGTAATTTATTTATTTTTTGTTGCATAAATTAATTAGTGGGTATTTAATTAAATTAAAACTTATTTTATAAATTAAGCATGAACTAGAAGTGGAGGTTTTATAACCGCCCAGTTTCTACATGATCATATTGTGATATTATGCATAATTTCTTCACATTTAATTTTATCTATATAAGTCTCTTTTATAATATAAGATGTCTACACATTTATTTGCTTTGATCAAAGATTTCATAAAAATCGTACACCATAAAATTAAAGGTTATATGCACTGTATTACATACGTATTTAATTATATTGCTACTTACGTTTCATTTTTTCTTCATTTAACTTGCAATTATTGAAGCTATTATTATACTATTATTCTTTAAAACTTTGCAGGTTAAATGACTACTCCAAGCAATCAATCAACTCACAAAAGCATTTAACCTTCCTCATCTGAAAATCAAAATCCTCTCAACATTCTTGCTTCCATGGCTTCACAAAACGAATCCCAGAATATTGAACAGAATGTTGGCGCCTCCACGCCAACATCTATCACGATCGGCTCAATCTTAATCGAACTCCCACCGTCGTCATCAACCCAGCCGATGTCGTCTCCGATCAAAAACCCTAGCACAACAGAACTCGTCGTCGCTCAGTCTTCCTCATCCAAGCCAACCGCTGAAAATGCCCCAGAAAATGCTCAAACAAATTTACCCTACTTCAATCCTGACCATATTGCATTGAAGTTCAGCCTAGGAACTCCAATGGAAAAAATTGCTAGTGCATATGCTACAATTCATTCGCAAACTGACTCACCTCAAATCTTTGTTGGTGATGAACAGATTGACATTGCTGAACTTGAGGCTTTACATACAAAAGCCCATGTCATACCTACTGAAGCTCAGGTTGATGAAGAGATGAATGTAGAGGATGACGTCTTCCTATTTTTGTAAAATTGGGTGAAAGGTTACAAAATGTACGAAGGAAGAGAAATGGTAGTCCCAATAGGAAAGGTGGAAAGCGCAGGAGATCATCCAGAACAATGGGCAAGATGGTGAACTATTCTGAAACCAGGAAGAAGTAAAAGGATGACAGTGGTGTTGCTGCAAAACCCATTCGTGTGTTTGATTCAAGCGATGAAGATACTAATGCTATCATCTAAGAGATATCAACAACATTGCAAGCAGAGTCTGTAGGTGTACCTGATTTTGATTTTGAGATGAACGTCCCCATTGCTTAGTTTAGACAAGAGCAGAGAAAGAAGAAAGGGAAAGAGCCGATGCAGGGTGTTGTTGAAAATATTGCCACATATGAAGCAACATCTAAGGGGGGAGTCAGAATCCATTTAAGAGTCCAGTGATGAATCTGAGCAAGGAGAAATTGAAAATAATGATTCTGATGTTGAGGTAATATCTCAACATTCTTCCAAATCTGAGTCTGGGGAGGATAGGGATTACAATGATATTAGAAGTAAAAAGTTTAGAAAAATTCGAACTAAAACACTTGTTGGTGAAAGAGTCATCAAGATAGATGATTTTAGGGAATATAATCTGGTTGAATTTTCAGGGAAAGGTCATTGTTGTATGCCCTAGAATTTACTACACCATATATTTGTGAATGAGTTTATGAATTTTATGGAAACGTGAAGAAATATGTGGGTAGGACAAACTCTAGACACTATGGGAATGTATGGTTTAGGGGTGTCAAACTGATGTTCACTCATAAGGTGATTAATAAGTTGTTGAGAACTACGTCTATGATAGAACCTGCTGTTGACAGCATGGATGAAGTCATAAGTGTGCTCACTGGTGGACAATTAAACACATGGGAAAATAGAATTTCTTCTGCAAAATTGACAAGTCTTTACTCTGTGTTACATAAGTTATGTGTGTACAATTGGTTACCTTCTTCAAATACTACAATTCTGACAAGGGAACAAGCTGTTTTGATGTTTAAGATTGACTATCTTAAGAAATTCAACCTGGGAGAGACCATATTCAACAATGTTCTATCCTATGTTGGAGATATTCAAGGCAAAGGGTTGTTGTCATATCCAAGTTTGATCTTCAAGTTACTTGAAGATAAGGAATTTGAAAGGGATCCAAGAGAAGAGACAATAAGCAGTTTTACAGCAAGCTTTGGGATATAAAATGTACTTGTGTCAGGTCTAAGGGTAATTGATTTACCATATCAGATTCCAGATCAACATCCAAGAGAATATGTTCCTACTGATGCCACTCCAAATGTTGGCACATTCTCTGCCAACATTGGTTCTAACCATTCTATAACTTATGTTACTTTGCCTTCATCTTATATAATTTCACAGATTAATACTTTACAAAAGAATATCACCAGCATTGAACTCACTCTCTTTGAAATGAAAAATCAGAAGAAGAAGTTGGAGGAGCTTCTTTCTACTCCAACAGGAGCAGTAGGTGCTACTGATGTTGGTGATAATGTTGATGCAGAGGAAGAGGCATAGAATGAAGCTTGTCTGAGGAGTGGAGTTGTTATTAAGGAGATTGATGATCCTGTTGATCAAGTAGCTGATGCTGATGTCCATAATACCGAGAAAAATATTATAGTCCAGAATGTTGATGAAAATGTTGCTACAGATGCTGCCGCACCAGAGGCAGAGTGATGAATGAAGAACACAGTCTGAGGGGGAGATTTAAATTTAATTTTTTATTTAAGTTTGAAAAATTGTTGATGTCTGAACAATAGTTTCTAGAATTTATATTTCTATTTTTGACCTAAGCACATTGTTTTGGTGCTCAGTGATACAATCTTTAAATTTATGTCATTTTTATTTCTGTTCGAATTTGGTTAACAATGATATGTCATGTGCTTGATGTTAATTTGCATTATTCTATTCTTGACACATTTATGTATTTTTCAACATCAGGTATGTCGTAGTAGAAAGGCTAAATTGGGGGAGATTGTTGATGTTTGCCTAATGTTGTGCAATATGTTGCAACATGGATCGACAACATCAGAATTTGTCTTTTACTCCTAAACACTAACTCCGATTATTAGATATTGTCTTTCAATGGTTAAACATGAAGGTTGAAGACTAATTCCGAAAAAGTCAATAGTTGCATTTTTATAATAAGTAAAGCAAGACATCATGGACGGTTATTAGGCGATTACAAGCTAGTGGAGCTTAGTGGAAAGGAAGACTCTAGACTCCTCTACCGTGATCTGATTGCTGAGCTTGCATCTCACGTTGCCTATAAATAAAGGATGCAAGGAAATCACAAATCAAGAGAAGAAAACACACGTCTAATCGATACCACACGTCCAGGTCTAGGGTTTCTTTTCTTCACGTTTGCAATTTCTGTTTAAGTCTTTCGCTGTGTATATGTTTTCTAAAGTGTTCCAACATTCTTGAAAACATTCTACGAAACAGAATAAACACTCACGCCCCACACACTTTCAAATCATTATTCACAAAACGAGATCCATAGATCATTTGTATAAGCTCAAACGAATGTCGTTACCCAAAATGGGTGTGTTTTCAAACTCAAGAAAAAGTGTAGATTCATTTTTTTCTTAAAGTTGGTAAGACCCAACTTATTTCAGAAAAAAAAAATCATACTACACTTTAAAAACAATATTTTGTTCTTCATTACAAATAAAAACAAAAGCCTCAGTTCTTCATTACAAACAAAACTAAAACACTCTGTTTTTAATTACAAACAAAACAAAAATCTCTGTTTTTCATTATAGATATCAAATTAAATGTAAGAATGAAAATGTGAAGCCCATAGTCATATCTTGCCCTTAATTTAGGAAAAAATTGAAAAAAAAAATGTTGTCCCAGTTGCTGTTAAAAGAACAAACAGAACCTAGTGGCATGGCTTGACAAACAAATAATATAAATTGCAAATTGAAAATTATGATTCATCATTACCTATCAAGAAAACATATATCCTAAGTATAACAACTTCAAACTTTTCTCCAGAAAGGTTTTACCAATCGATGAGCTGCAACGCCTAATGCTCCTCCCAACATAGTCGCAATCACTTTGTTCACCCCTTTTCGAAGCGTTGCCCCTGAAAATCACACTGATTTTTTCAAGAAAGTAATAAATTTTAGCTAAAAAAAGAAGAGGAAATTTACTTACCCGCAAAAAATTTAAAAACTACCAACAAACATCACAACCCACATTGCAGAAACACCAAAACACTCTAATCAAAGGGAAAGTTACATCAATTTATACTATTTTCTAATATGATCAAAGTCCAAATCAAATAAATCATAATAAATGGTTCTTGGTAAGTAAACGGTTCAACAAAGGTTCAGTTTATAATTTGATTTGGACCGGTCAAATGCCTTAGATCAAACGACTTCCAAATCAGCAGACTTTGTCCTCAACTAATTCAGGATACTGCTTATTCAGGTCAGGGGACCTCCTTCAGGATAGATAACTTTAGGACTCAACTGATTTACCATCAGATCAGGTGACTTTTACCAAACAAATTCCTCAACATCAACCGATTTCTTCCAAAAAGAACACCTCTCATTTAGCTGAATACACCACCAATCAGACAACCATTCTCAACTGAAACTACCTAACACCATTCAGAACAACACCTGATACTAATCCAGTTTGATCACTGAAAATACGTATATTTTGACTAACTCATGCACTACCTTTCACTCAGTGCTGCCCCCTCACCGTCTCGGTCCGCCTCACGCTCTGTTGCCTTTACATTTAAAATTTAAATATGCAAACACAAGAGAGATCAGAGAGAGCTATTTTAGTATTTATAAACTACTAGTATATTACTCGTGCGGTTGCACGACCCGTGAATATACAATAAATATAATGTTAGTTTTTATTATACCGTGTTATCCCATACTAAATTAGTTTTAATTTTTATATATAATTTTTTAAATTTTTTCTTTTACACTGTGGTTACTGTCGATTTTTTATTTTGAAATTTTTTGTATGTTTAAACTATAAAAAAAATATTATCTTCAGGATCATAAGTTAAGGGGTAGCAAAATGAGGACCGTAATTTTTCAGACTGGTAAAATAAGAATAATAACTTTTTGTGCTAACAAAATAAAGACCATAATTTTTTCAGGTTGACAATTTAAGAAACATAACTTTTAAAAGTTGCAAATTGGAGACAAATCTAGCCCGAATTTCGTTCACATTTATCGAATTTTGACCCAACCCAAATCCAGCCAACTCTGATCAATTAACCCAATTTACATTGCTTCGGACTGAGTTATCCTTAATTTGTATATTTTATAGTTAGGTCTTCATCTTGTTACTTCTCTTAAGTTACGGTTTTGAAAAAATAATTTTCCCATCTAAACTATTTTTTTACATTGTTCGATGTGTGAACGTGTTTACTTTTAAAATGAGACACATAAAATATTTTATGCTCGCAATATGGGAAAATTATCAATGTTAAGTGAGGTAAGTTTGAAAGATAACAACATAAACACTAGATATATATATAGTATTATCTAAACTTATTTATTCACTTACCCATTTATTCATCATTTTCTTTGTCTGGAACTAATTTTATCCACAATCAAAACCCGTCTTTAGTTTTTTTTTATATGCAATTAATTTTCAAATTATATTTTGTGGAGAAATTTAATTGTTAACTTTACATAAAACACCTCAAATTTTTTATTTTATTTTTTATATATGCATTTATTCTTGTAATTACATCTTGTGAAGAACATCTTGTGAAGAACCCTAACTGTTAGCTTAAATGGAATCTCAATAATTTTTTTTATCTATTATCATATTATAACTCAAATATAGATTAGTTTTATATAAAAAAATTGAATTTTTAAAGTTAAAAAAACTATAACTCAAATATAGATTAATTATATATAAAAAATGAAAATTTAAAGTTAAAAATATTAAATCTATATGATTTTCATCAATTTAAAAATTTATAATTATCATTTTTTTACAAAAAGAAAATATTTATGAAAAACAATTCTATTAATAATATAGATTTAAACTTTAATATTATATACAACTATATTATATTAATTGGACTAATCAATTTATTTATATAGCATGTATATGTATAATAATCATTCAATTATATACATATATACAGACATATTAATTGAATTTTAAAAAATAATCATTTTAAATACAAAATTTATTTCTATATTAGAATCAATAGTATGTAACTTTTGAATAATATTTTGATATTAAGATATACAAAAAATAAATATATATATAATAATTTGAATATAAAAGTAATACTATATAATTTAAAAAATACTTAAAAATAAATTAAATTGAAGTTTCAAAGAATTTAGCCTAGAACCTCAAGGAAGTAAAGATTAAAGTTTACCATTTGAGCTAAATATAAAATATTTTGAATTTTTATAAAAAAAATAAATAATAATTTATTGGCCCAATATTTTGTTATTAGATAAATAAATAAATATGGATCATATGAGCCTATTTGTAAAAAGTGATCTCGTTTGTAATACAATTAATTTGATGCATCTATTTTTAATATGTAGGAGAATTGAGCACCTATATGCAATATATTTTATTTTTTTTAAGGAGCTATAGCTCCATTTTTGTTCCGACTCCCTACTCTGCGCTCAATTGGGGGTAAAAAGCGTTGATACATTACGCGTTTATGGTTCTGACGATAAAAAAGAAGTACCGATACGAAAGAATCGCCACCGCCTCACCTCACCGTTTCTCCAATTCACCTTCTTTGCTCGCTCCGACCTTCGACGCGCAGTTCTTCTTCACACACCTATTAGGGTTTTTTTTGAAACGGACTTACTCAGGTCAGGTTTCTAAATTGGGGAAAGTTGAATTCACGGACACGCCGTCCTCGTGATGGAGGACGATAGAGAATGCCCTCAACATGGAGCAACTGTTGTTCCGGATGAACAGCAGAATCAAACCGGTGATTTCAGTGACGTTCATGAGTTGACGAATACAAAAGAGCACAACGGAGAAATTTCTGTTCAGAGTCTTACCCCTGACCCTGAACATTCTGGACATTTGTCTAGTAAGGTCGTTCAGGTTGAAGAAATTAATCCTGAGGCCAATGCGATGTGCTCGAAAGATGATAAGAGTGTACAAGAGTTGAATAACGAGGTGATGTGCTCTGTGGAGAATGGGTCCCTGGAGGAGAAGTTGGAAAATGGTTGCGGACACTTAGAGGATGCTCTGAAGGAAGAGGAAACGGAAGGGGAGGTGAAAGAGGTGAAGGTTCCGGCTCAAAACATGATGGAGGAACTGAATGGTGTCAGCACTGAAATACGGCGGGAAAGTGAGATGGAGGAGCTGAGGAACGAGCCTGATGTTAAAAATTTCTCTCGATCGTTTCTACTAGATGTAAATGATGTTACAGGAGATGAATCCGGATCCGAAGAGGAGCAAGCTGAGTTTATGAAGGTTATTGAAACATTCCACAAGGAAAGATGCTTAGACTTCAAGCCTCCAAAATTCTATCAGGAGCCGTTAAATTGCCTCAAGTAACTTTTCTAGAGTTCCCCTTTCTTTTCGCAAATTCTTCTCAACATTTTGAAAATCGGACATATATTTATTTCTGTTTGGAACAGGTTGTGGAGAGCAGTGATCAGACTTGGTGGCTATGAGCAGGTATGCACAAGATTCCATTTGCTCAATTTTTATGTTCTTTCTTAATCAGCTTTCACATGAAGGGAACTCAGAATAGTTATTTATGTGCATCTTCCCTTATATATCATATTGGTGCTTTGGAAATTTGAGAACTGAAAAGGTGTAATATGCTCATCAAGGCTTAAGTAATGAATTATTGGCTTCTCAAACTTTTGCTCTGCATCTAGTACCTGCTGTTTTGGGGACAGTCTGAATTAGTAAATTTATCAGCTTAGTTGTTCAGAGTCTGTCGGGATGGGTAATTTTCCTTTATATGGGCATGGGGGTGATGGCCTGGGTAGTGGGTTGGTCCAGTTTTCCATGTTCTAGGTGCAAATATAAAAGATTAGGAACCACCTTTGGTGTCCGTAAAATCATTAACGTTAAAAAGTCATTAATTAATAGAATTACACCTTCTTTCATGCAGTTTTTCTATCATTTCTCATATCTGTGCCTTCACTGCCTTGGTACACTATGGGTTTATTACGTTCTTCAAACTTTCCTCTCTATTTACTTTCGGCTGCAGTAATTCCTTTTGGCTTTTTAGCGTGCCAATTATGAAAGTGATATTACTAGAACTTAATTAGAAAAAATAAATTACTTTGACAAATAAGGCTGCACAAGGTTATTGTTCTATTACAAGGAAGAAGAACTTCTGCTGGCTGAAAATTCTGAGATAATGATACTTCTTTTCTCATCCCCATAGGATGACAATGGACCCCATAGAATTGCTTTCCATTTACATTCAGAAGAGTTCATAATTTTAATTTTGTAACTCATCTGAGAAGTGAAGCTGTCAAGCCACTGTTAGGAGAATATAAAGCCACTGGTAGGAGCTGGAAACTTTCACTGGCATTGACATGTAGGAGTTTCTTTTTTGTAAAATTTATGGATACCTATCTATATTTGATTTCTGCAATAATCTGTATGCTGAACGGTATTATTTTAGTTTTCAGAAGTACACTACCGGTGAAAATGATATAACTCAGCTTTGTGACCCAGTGCTTTGTAGGCTGAACCTTGTTTCGGTTGTGCAGGTGACTTCACTGAAGCTTTGGCGACAAGTAGGAGAATCATTTAGGCCCCCCAAGTGAGAATCAACCATAAATTTTTACTTTAAACTCAATCAAGTTATAATGTCTTAAGCATGCTTAGAAGCCTTGTACTGAACTAGATATGGTGAACAACTGACGTAGTTCATTCATCATTGGTCTCTTCCATTCTACTCTCTCACACTTAGATCATTATTGGGTGTGAACCGTATAATAGTTTTCATTCCTCTCTTTCTGTATGTCTGTTTTTCAAACTGGATTTTGATCTACTCAATGTTCTTAAACTTCTACAGGACTTGTACCACTGTATCCTGGACTTTTCGAGGTTTCTATGAAAAGGTAATATTCGATTACTTTAATTTGGGCCCATACATATGCACAGTCCTACTCATTTTTTTATTTGATAGTTTAAGGTTTAAAAATTATCTCTCAAATCCCTACTCATTCTTCCGTTTTCTTAAAAAGCGTGCTCTCTTACCTATGAAAGGCATTTCAGGACGGAGGGAGTATTTTGTTTTCTTTTTTTCCTGGGATTTAAATTTAAATAACCAAGTAGGCGGTGATGCAAATTTTTTTACAAGTAATTAGAGATTATGAGCATGTGAGATATGAGCTAGATGCTAAATTTCGGAAAATCTATAATATGACTTGAATTTGTTCTTAAGTTGTGAAACTAAAATAAAAATAATCTAGGGAAGGGAAAATTTCAAGGTTCTACAAGCCTAAATTATGCTAGCTCGAAACATGCCTCTCTTTGGAAGAATCACTCAATAGCATCCTTCCCTACTGGCCTAATCTGCTTCTGAGTAGTTATCCTGATTATTATATAGAAACAAAATAATGTCCCTGCATTTAGGCATATGCTCGTTTGGACTTCATACATTACAGTAATGGAACTTCAGATATTATTGATATACTCAAATAGGGAATTTTCTTAATTTTAATTTAATTTTCTTTCCACTCCTTTAATAGATCGATTCAGAACCTTATTATAATAATATTATAAGAATTTCACCCAAAAAGCTAGTCCACGAAGAATTTTAATGTGCAGTAATATTCTTCAGTAATTATGCTGTTGCCCCTCTGTAAGTGAGTGGGACCCCGGACCTCTTAAGATCTTAAAATCATTTTTTTTTATATTCAAACAGTCCCAGTTTATAGCTCATTACTTTTGGCGGTATAGATATATGAAATTTGCCTTATTTTTATTCAGATATTGTCTTTTGAGTCATAGAGAGGCTTCTCTGTTATGTTATCTGGAACAAATGATTTGTCTTTGCAGGCACTGTTGGAATATGAGAAGTTCAAAATGCGTTGTGGTGAACTACCTTTCACTGATTCTACTTCATCAGATCCTGCCTCTGGGAATCAGGTCATCTATAATTCGTCAATTTTATAAAACGTGTTAGAATAAAATAACTGGTTGTGGTAGTACTGTGGGATCTTATGATGAGCTTAACTTAACTATAATCAGTTTTTTTCTGAATCTCAATATTTTGAAGGCTGAAATGGTTTTGGCCAAAAAAAAAAAACTTTCAGCTTTGCAGTATTAAATTACAAGGTTACTTTTACAACAGTGTTTAGAAATTCGGAAAACAACCTCTATACATGTTTCTGAGCAGACCTTATAGTTGTTGAACTAGAGCAATCTGGTGTTTCTTGCTGTATTCCTACTTCATACATGCAATGTTCTTGGGTTTTAATCATTTTGTGGCTGGAAGTTACTTTAACTTCAAGACATTATTACTACCACATTATTGATGAAACATTATATTAATTGCTTCCTCCGAAAACAGAGTTTAAAATTCTGTAGTCTGTTCCCAGGGTTATAATAGTTGTTACATGGTTTTATTATACCTATACTGCTTTAGTTTATTCAAACCATAAAATTATTTGCAGGTCGATTTAATTCACGCTTCAGGATCGGGTAGAGCAAGAAGGGATGCTGCGGCTCGTGCCATGCAGGGATGGCACTCTCAGCGACTTCTTGGTAATGGCGAGGTTGGAGATCCAATCATTAAGGTATAACTTAATCTTTGTCATTTCTTGTTCAGTTTTTTTATTTCAGTGGTTTCTACTTTTATGTTCTAGTTCTCAGATTACATACTTTTTTTTTGGAAGGATAAACACCCAACTACGACACCAAAGCGTGAAAAGCAATTGAGAAACATTGGTGAGTTTCATTTCCAGTGATGGATGATTATTTCCTGATCTTCTATTTCCAGTGCTTGAGTTTACTTTGTTTGATAATCTATTTTTGACTAAGGCTTCCTGAAGCGTAAGGGATCATCTCCTGTTGAGCATGCTGTCAAAGTTGCACGCCTGGCAACAAAATCACCGTAAGATCTCTTTGTCCTGGACATTGTAACTTTGACATAGTCAATTGGTTTTTAGGTGATTGAAACTGTGTCTCATGTATGAAAAGCAACATCATATGTCTTTGGGCTTCGAAAGTGGTACTGACGGTTGGCTTGGTTTGGGGCGG
>JAPKLY010000096.1:1101585-1116780 GCA_026898435.1 Prunella vulgaris
TGATAAGCACTTCTGGCATGTATCTGTCTTCTCTGCACCTTTACTATACAGCTGCCCCCCCCCCCCCCGATGATCTTATTGCTGAATGCTGGTTTTACCTTCTTTGAAGTTCCATATGTTCGCATTAACAGAAAGAACACGTTTCGATAAACTTATCCACTTTTGCTCAATTGCAGATTGGAAATAATGGTTGTGGATGTTGGCGTTCCTGCCGATTGGGTGAAGGTGAATGTGCAGAGAATGGTAAGCTTTCTAACAGTTTACAGAATGTACTGGCTCATGGCTATAGAGATCTAACTAGTTCTTCTTGTTGGTTATGCAGAAAGACTGCTATGAAGTATATGCATTAGTTCCCGGGCTTTTGCGTGAGGAGGCAAGTAATAGGAAGACATTATTTTCCCATTCTTTACATAAACTCTGTTATTGTACTGTCATGGCTAGTAGTTTTTCAAATAATACAATAGTAGAGCAGAAATCAATTTTTGAGTCTACTCAAAAACCCTGCTAGGAAATACTACGTTAAATCGTATTATTGTCCATTTGAATCTAGTTGGTAATTACTATAACAAGTCTATTCAGATCCGTTGAATAGTCATGCTTTTACGTTGGTATATCATGTTTCTTGAAGTGTATGAATGCTTAAAAGAGGAATACCCTGGGGACATTTTGTCCTATCACCATCGCCTTTGTGTTAAGTAGAATTTTTGTTTCTGTATTGGTTTCTTGCAAACAAATTGTGTTTGAAGTAATGAAATTACTAGTGCAATGTAGTTTTTTTTTAAAATAAAATGAGAATTTGCTCCGCTAACTGAACCTTTTGGGTAGATTGAGGTCCAAATTCTTCTCTTTCATTGTCTTAGAGTACTTGATGACTGCATAATAAGAACTTACAAAGGTTGCTAGGGCCCTGGCCGAAGAGACAATGTAATGACCCCAACGAATTGACGAAATGGAAATTATATATGATTTATTGTACATATAATACTATGTGGAATCATTATTTGTTGGCTCCACTTTTAAATTGTATTCAGATACAGACTATAATTTTTTTTGTGAGAATTGAGCTGTGAGTGGGACTTGTGATATAGTAATTAGAATTAGTTAATGTTTCTCGCAGTGAGGACATATTTTCCACAGCTGGTCGGCTTGCATTGAATACGTTACGGAGCAGGGCCAGTAGGCATCAGGTGTAGTTTAGGAATGTAGGATTATAAGTTTTTTTTATTTTGCCTCGTGGCAAATATAAAAAATGAAGGAAACATTATCTTTATAACTGAGATTTGGCCAACCAAAATTAATCTTAGCTTATGGAATATGTATAGAATGGCCTTTTGTGGAGGCTTGCATTGATTACGCTACATACCAGGGTTTAGGCAAGTAGAATAGGATTATAAGTTTTTGGGATTTGTCTCCTGGCAAAATAAGAAACAATGGAAACATTATGTTTATAGCTAAGATTTGGCCCAACCAAAATTAATCTTAGCTTATGGAATATGTATAGAATGCCCATTTGTGGATAAAAGAAGTGGTCTTAGAATTATAGATTTTGCAAGTCAAAAAAAAAAAAAAAAAAAAAAAGGAAAATGGTGAGTATTTAAGTCTTGGTAGTTTAAAATCTTGCTAAAGGTGGAGAATGAATTTGAGGTGAAATGGTCGTTTTCATTTTTTGTCAATGAGCAACAGTGGAAGTATGATGTATGGATAAATATTGTCTTAGTTAATTGGAGGGCATAATTTTGGTTAGTAGAATTAGGTTAAGAGTCTGGAAGAAGCATGATCGTGTTATATTTGGGAGTGTTGGATTACATAAATGGCTCTTGGACATTGCCTATCATATGCTACCTCCATCCCTGAAAAGTTTGCTTACTTTCCTTTTCAGTTCGTCCATAAAAAATTTGCTTACCCAAAAATGGAAATATTCCTTAAAATTTCCACCCTCAAAATCTTCATCTCATAATCTACATCTTACGCATTGTACTCATTACATTTTTACTTAGTTTCTGTGCCCACAAAGCACTGCAAGCTTTTGAGGGACGGAAGTAGTAATTATTTAAGTTGATTGCTCTCCAATCAAAACAATTGTTTGCTTTTGATCTTCTAGATGCATATCATCAACATGATACTTTTTTTTTTAATGGATGAGAAAGATTTACACGTGGCAGTAAGATATAAAGTATCAGGCAGAGAGGCATGCACAATGATTAAGCGCATCGTTGCTACAATAATTAGGCATCTATCGCACACTGTATTAATGATATTTAATGAAAATGACTGTATAATTGTAGAAAATACGTATCAGAATAGAAGGCATGCCTGCTCTTTCACCCTTCTGGACTCAATCCTAGAACTAATTTTGATAATGAGGCTATTGTAGATTATTGTATTTATGATACATCTTTGAATATATAACTTCATGGTTGATTATTGTTTTGGATACAGCTTCATATATAACTTCCGGTCATTTTTTAACTTATCACTTGATGTATAACTCTTGATTGGTTATTGTTTTCAAATTTACTATTATTAAGAGTTTGTCTCAAGCATAATCTTGTTCCGGCAATTGGCATACCATGATTTCGTATGTTATTATTGTTTTTAATGATCTATCAACTTCGGTAATATGTACATGACATTGTTCTTTACTTGACAACAGGTGCGCGTACAGTCAGATCCTGCAGGGCGTTTGGTTATATCTGGGCAACCAGAGCAACAGGATAATCCTTGGGGTGTCACTTCATTCAAAAAGGTAACTTAGATCACTTAAAATGTGTGCTTTGCATTGCCGAGTGTTTGCTGCATGTGGTGGATGGTTTTGCCTGCCATTTATCTGAGTTGAATAATCCATGAATCCTAAGTGAGATTCCTTTTTCTTAATCTCACCTGTATGCGGGAGTTTGTCAGTGGGCCGAGGCTTCTTATATGACCATAGCTGAAATTTTCAACATCTGCCCAGGTGTTAAGACTGGGAGTTGGTGTGGCTTCTGGCATCAAAGGCTTTTTTATTTAAAGCCTTGGCAATACGAGATTTGGATTTATCACCAAAAATAACTGCATTTTGTATAATTATAGTCGTACCCTTACCAGTTTTATTTCCTTCACTAGTACCCCATCCCTCCACCCCCCAAACACCCGATCCTACCTAAAAAAAAAAGAATATTTCATATATAGAATCATCTGATTTTTCTTGTCTTGGGGTTTTTCTCCCTCTTTTTTTTTTAATCTATTTTTTAACCTTTTTCTTGAATCCTCTCACTTGATTTTGTCGGTTGGCTTCGGATCCAACCTGCCTGTCAAACGAGTCAAAGAATCATCACCAGTTGTCACTCATCCAGTGTCTACCCTACACAGAAAAAGAATCTCCACTCAATTACAGATTTTAAAGAGACGAAGAAGTACATTTATTTGGTGAAGGTCAATTCTGTCTGGTTCAGCCCTAAGTTTAATGAAACAAGTTTATTGTCTATGTTTCCGTCGTTATCCCAAACACTGACCAAAGAAAATGACAATGAACATAGCCCTATCTAGTGGGGATATGCTACTCAAGTTATCACGTACTTGGACCTGTACTATCTATCCTGTGCCTATCCCTAGAAAGATAGAAGAAAGGAATAATGTGGGGGAATTTAAGTTAAAACTTTAGTTAAGGGTGTTATAAATTTTCCTCTGCTTTTTTGATTGATTTTTTCCTTTTTCCCCCTGTTCAAAACCAATGTACGGATCCTTGTTTTTTTGTTTGTTCAACTGGCAGGGGATATTTGTGTAATTTTCTAAACAGAATCTGTTTTCTTTAATTAATGAACCCTCAATCTGTGCCTGACTGATTCCAAATAAATATCATTATCTTGCCTTTGTTTTCCTCATTTTCTGAAATTCATTGTTGGGTTTTGCATAAAAGATTCCAGCTATACTTGAATACCATTAACTTGTTTTTTTCCCCCTGTGAAATACTGGTCCAAGGTCTAATTATATCCTTAGTTGATTCTATTGCCCCATCATTTGATTCTTTATTTGTTACCTTATTTTAGGATATCTCATATATTTTTTATTTCCTTCTTTTCCATATGGATGTCAGTGAATGCATATATTTTTGTTCAACTCGTTATAGTATGTAAGAATTTCCTTCTCCTAATGCTACTCTTAAGTCTGCATAAGTAGGTCTGAACATAACATTTCCTTTACATGACTTATGAATTATGATGTTCCCAATCTCAGGTGGTTAGCTTACCCACAAGGATTGATCCTCATCAAACATCGGCCGTAGTGACCCTGCATGGGCAGCTTTTTGTGCGTGTACCATTCGAGCAGTCGGAGGCCTAGGAAGGTAGTTTTTATTTGTAGAATGGTCATCAGTGGCATGTTTATCCAAAGGATGTTTGTTGTACTTTTAGATGTTATATTTGCACAGCTATACTCATACTTGATAAGTTCATGCCCGCCAAATATCTTTGTTTATGCTAGTTGCTCGCCTTGATGCAGAAATTGCCAGGCGTTGTTTTGAACTTTTGCCGTTGATTTTATTGTCTTTAATTTCATGATTGATGCTTTCTTGTTTTTGCAATTGATTGGGAAAAGCATTTTTATAGCGGCTTCATTAATGGAGAATAGGGGGAAGCCCAAAAAGTGAAGTAGCAAGCTGATTGTTGAACATGTTATTTGTAGAATGTCTGAACTATTATTGATCCTAGGGCTAGGGTGTTATTTTCCTGTTATTCAATCATCACCTAGTAGTACTATTTATCTAGTGTGTTTTATAAGGATAAGAATTTGAATTTGGAGTTGATTTTATGTTTGCATCCGATCAAAGGACATACGGCCTGTTTTAATTGTTTACTTGTTACAGTTTTATTTGAATAATTTTGAGTTACTTTTATTTTAAGGTTTTTATTTAATAATTTGAATTTTTTTTGTAAGGAATAGGACATGGGTCCAACTCCTCGTGTACGTGAAAAATTATTTTAGGAACAAATCTTATTGTTGGTAAAACTGCATTATTGACTTGCAACGCAATATACCTTGAATAAGGATTTTGTCAAAATGGTGCCACCTCATATGTTCAATAATTCTTTTGGAATAAATATTTGCAAGATAATACATTCATTACACTTTAAAAAAAGAAAAGAAGATATTTACACATTTTCAACCTTTTCATTTTCCTTACGTTTTTAACATAATCATATAATAAAATAATATATTCTTTTTTTAAAATAAAGCCTTTACTGAATGAAAAAAGGTCACTAGAGATTTTAATGCTTGAACCAAACTTTGGCCAAAATTCTTGAGCAGTTAAGAAAATTCTAAAGTTTGATTTTTCTTTTTTGTTTCGCCTGGGTTCAAACTAGGTCAAATCTTTAGATTTAAAATGTGCTCCATTCATTTCACACATTTAGTTGTAATTTAAAAAATATTTTTCTCGTTTCAGCTTAAAATTCATCCTTTTCTTTTAAAAATTTTCACAATAAATTTCATATTAAAAAGATATTCTCATAATATCTATTTTATTTTAAAATACTTTTTCATTTATCGATTTAAAGAATAATATTTTTTAGAAGACTTATATGTTCAATAAAATATAAAATTTAACTGTGATGGAAGGAGTATTTAATATACATAATTATTCCTGTTAGACAACTGTATTTTTTTGGCAGGCATATACGACAACTGTGTTATTCTATTATTTTAAAAATAATAAAAGGTTGTGTGAATTACTTTTTAAAAGAAAGACTTTCAATGTTTTAATAAGATATAAGTGGGCAACGACTACGTAAACGAAGCTATTCGTTTCAAATCAACGATTAATTTCAATGCATGCAGCAGACAAAGGAAATTAGGCATTTCCAACTTCAAAATTGACCTAGAAATATGATTTGCCTGTTTAAACGCATAAACCCTTCAAAAATTTGACCTTACATTTGTGGTACTTTGGAAATGTACAGGTTCCCAAGATTAGTAATTTCTTTTTTATAGCAAAATTCGGAATAATATTATTCATAAAAGTACTATAATATCTTTCACTTCGTAATAGTTTTTCAATTAAATTTATTAGGTAAAATATTATATAAATCATTTTCATGATATAAATAACTTTATGATATAAAGTTTATATTTATGAATTTATTTTTTTGTCTTATTAAAAAATGATTTATGATATGAACCATTTTCACACAATACCTATTATATTTATTAATTTGACAGTAGCGTTATTTGATAAAAATAACAAATACGTCTAATAAAAGAATACAATTTAAAAAGACACTTAAGTTTTACGATCAAATTTGTTCACTGCGTACTTGTTCTTTCGAAACAAATACCATCTTTGATATCAAAATTATGAGTAAGTTTTTTGCGCACGGCATAATGCAAGTATAATTTTAAATATTTATTCCTGTTATTATTGAAATATCACTCTTTTTTTTAAAACTAAAATATCACATTTTTTTAAAATCATAATAGAATGACTCTTCAGTAATAATACGATTGACTTTTAAAATATATTTAAATTAAACAAAAACTTTTTTAATTATTTATTTTATTTCAAATTTATTTATTTATTTTTTAATTTTACAAAATATTTGGCGAGACTGTCGTTTCTTGAAGATATTAAATAGTTGAAATATTTTTCCCCCAAAAATAGACATCAGCTCACTCTTCAATATCCTCTACCTATTATTTCTACATAAGATTAATTATGGATTCCCATTATACCTAAAGTTCACGAGTTCAAAATTTCATATTAATATTTTTTTGGATGAGTTAATTATGTGTGAGTTGACTTTATTGCACAAAGACATAATTTACCAAGTGCAAAGTTAAAAGAGAAGAAGAAGATAGCACATAACTGCACCCTTTGATGGTGTTAGGTATGCAGAAACGGTCACATGTTTATGGTTGATATAGATTTTATATATTTCGGCTATGTTTGGTAGTATAGTAAAAGGTGAGATAAAAGGTGCTAAATTCTTTCTAATAAGTGTTTGGTGGTATGTATTTCATATATATACATCCA
Source organism: Prunella vulgaris (assembly GCA_026898435.1). Taxonomy (NCBI): domain Eukaryota; kingdom Viridiplantae; phylum Streptophyta; class Magnoliopsida; order Lamiales; family Lamiaceae; genus Prunella; species Prunella vulgaris. The sequence goes on from JAPKLY010000096.1 coordinate 1,108,589, forward strand.
CTATTGTACATTGACCAGATAGTTGTAATCTTGTTAAGTCTCATTCTTCCACTAGGCCCCAGTAAGTAGTGCGTAAAAAAATAGCACGTAATTGTGAAATTTTAATTATTAAGTGAGAAATTTGAATTAAATTTTAGTTTTGGTACTAAATACTTAAAAGTAAATTATTTTTGTATATTTGTTTGATAGGGTGTAGTTGGTATAATTTAATATTTATTTTTAATGATCTAATTTTTTTATTGGTATTTGGTAGGAAATATATATGTTAATATTTGAGATTTTTTTTTCAATGACAACACTTCTTCTCACATATATACTGACAAATTCTTCTCAGACATATTATCGAACACCTTCAGGACATTTTCATACTTTCCAAAATTCAAAATCAAAAATCAAAGTTTGACTGTTGCACCCAAAATCAAAGCAAATTAACCAAAATCAAAATCGAATATATGAAAATGAAGATTTTGTATTAAGACACGAACAAATTGAATATAATTTGTTAAAAAATTGAAATAGAACAGATGGGCGACGAGCTTCAATTAACATGTCTCCAATCGAAGATGAAGAAATTGCCACTGTATACCTCCAAAGTCGAAGTAGTCCAGCGCCAGAAAAGAAGTCACCATGGTCATCCCCTATTCGAATTGAAACCCATATTTCTCTACCGGAAATTGGAATCGGAGCTGCTGCCATAATTGAAATTAATGGCCATAGTCGGGATTCGAAGATGACCGACCATTCTCACAACCATTGTTCGCCCAAATTAATGGCACCACTGTCGGGATTCGAATATGATCGACCATTCTTGCAGCCATCGTTCGCCGAAATTAATGACACCCATAGTTTACCGGAATTGAAGCTTCGTTTGCAGCCATCATTAGTCAAAATATAAGCTTTTGATTTGGTTTCAATTTTCAGGCGGCTCTGCGGAGGGAGAAACAACCACTCTGTTTCAGTGCAAAAATACGAAGATTGTGCTGAATTCCACTACGTTAAAGTACAAAAATACGAATTTGTGTTGTATTTGTTATCTCAAACACTATTATAAACTTATATGTATTACCACCACGATGGTGATATATAATTTACACACATAAGGCTATGTTTAGTAGCATAGAAAAAAGTAAAATAAGGTGCTAAATTCTTTCTAATACAATGTTTGGTAGTATGTATTTTACATGCATAGATCCGCTACTGTTCATTGACGCGGTCGTTGTAATCCTGTTATATCTCATTCTTCAACTGTTATGTGTGTAAATTGTATCTCACCAACATGGTCGTACTACATATAAATTTATAACAGTGTTTGAGATAACAAATTTAGCACAATCTTCGTATTTTTGCACTGAAATAGAGTGGTTGTTTCCCCCCCCCCCCACCACAAAACCGCCCGGAATTGAAACCAAATCAAAATCCCAAATCCAAAGCTTAGATTTCGGCGAATGATGGCTGCGGACAAAGCTTCGATTTTGGTGAACAATGGGTGCCATTAATTGCAGTGAACGATGATTGTGATAATGGTCAGTCATCTTCGAATCCCGACTGTGGTGCCATTAATTCCAGCAAATGATGACTGCGAGAATGGATGGTCATCTTCGAATCCCGAGTGTGGCCATTAGTTCCAATTCTGGCAGCAGTTCCGGTTCCAATTTCCGATAGAGAATTGAGAGCTTCAATTCGAATAGGGGATGTCCATGGTGGTTTCTTTTCCGGCGCTGAGCTGCTTCGATTTCGGAGGTAGGTAGTGGTAATTTCTTCAACTTCAATTGAAGCCATGTAAATTGAAGCTCGCCGCCGGTCTGTTCGATTTCAATGTGTTCGTTCCTTCATACAAAATCTTTATTTTCATACCTTCAATTTTGATTTGGGTAATTTACTTTGATTTTGAGTGCAACAATCAAGATTTGATTTTCAGTTTTGAAAAATATGAAGATGTCCTGAAGGCGTTCGATGATATGCCAGAAAAAAAATGTGTGGATATGAATATGTGAGCATATATGTGGGAAGAAGTGTTGTCATTGAATTTTTTTTGGCTCAAATATTAACACATATATTTCCTGCCAAACACCAATAAAAAAATTAGATCATTAAAAATAAATATTAAATTATACCAGTTACACCCTCCCAAACAAGATCATAAAAAAATAATCTACTTTTAAGTATTTAGTACCAAACACTAAGATTCAATACAAATCTTTTACTTAATAATCGAAATCTCAACACTACGTACTAACTTTCTACGCACTACCAAATGGAGCCTAAACGCAATAATAATATGTAAATAAATTTAAATAATTAATTAAAATAATAGTAATTAATTGTTTATTATTTGTATTCACCTATAGACATATAATCATTTCTGATTGAATGGGTATGAACTTTCGTCTATTTACATATATAGGGTGTGTTTGGTTTAAATGATAAAATTATCTATCCGTCCAAAACATGCCTATTTTAAGCGGATAAATAATTTCATCCTTTAAATGATATTATGTGATATTTTGTATGTCGACATATAAAAAAATTAACTTTTAATTAAATTATTTTCGTCTATTTATACATATTATGTGATATTTTGTACATCGATATATAAAAAATTAACTTTTTATTAAAATTTTAATTTAATCTTTTTTTAAAATAAATTTTTTACTCAGTAATTTATTTCTTTTGTAAATAATAGTACACGATTTGTGTGTTAAAAATCATTAAAAAACATAATATATCAAATTCTTTTTAAAATTAAAGGATATAAGTGAGGAACTATTTAAAGATTAAAAGAATTATTAGATCCAAGTAAATGATTAAAATTTTTATACTCGTTACTTATAAATGAATTTGTAAGCAAATAAATTTTGCTACCCCATTAAATAATGACACGTGTATAAATTAAATAAATATCAACATATATTGCTATTTTAATTTTGAGGATTTACCAAATTAATTCTCTAATTAAATAGTAAAATGATATTTATTGTACACGGTACAAATCATTATTAAATTACGAGTCTCCCGGCACTCGTAAATGACAATAAATGACTTATTTGCCCTATTTATGAAGACGACGGAAATCAATCAAGCTAAATTTGATCAATTCGTAAATGCCGCCAATCAAATCAATATCAGCCAATCGGAGTGCGCCACGTGTCAGCGTAAGAAAGGAAGGTCGTCACCTTCAAACCCTATAAATAGGGGTCTTTCTTGTTCATTCTCAAGGGGTCCACACCCAACGAAGACTCCGACGAATGATCGAGTAGCAGCAATTCTCTCGACGAGTAAAACTTCAAGCTAAGAAGATCCATCGATCCGGCTCTTCGAAGATTCAAGCGTTCTTTACCAAATCTGAAGAAGTTCTTCGAATATTCAAGTCTTTCTTCGTCAAAATCCTCCAGAAACATCGTTTGATCCAAGACAAGAGGTCAAATCCCTCTGATCAGATGTTTTTCTTGAAGAACACTTTGAAGATCATCAAGCGTTCTTTGCCGTCTTCAACTGTTCTTCACCAAATTCAGCCAGAAATATCCTTCGATCAGAAACAATGAGCTCAATCCCTATGATCAGACGTTTCCAGTCGAAGAACACCTCGAAGACTTCAAGTGTTCATCACCGTCTTCAAAAGCGTTCTTCATCAAAGTTCATCCAAAAATACACTCCGATCAGAGATCAAGGTCCAAGACCCCTCCGATCCAGTGTTCAAGCCCAAATCCAGACTTGAAGATCTGAAGACTGTTCTTCATCAAATTCAAGACTTTCTTCATCAAATCTTCCACAGATCGACGTTCGATCCAAAAGAAGACGACCTAGTCCTTGGATAAGTGTCATTAAGTCAAAGTCCAGTCAAGTCAAGACCAAAGCCGAGTCAAGAGTTGAAGGAGAATCAGAGGACAAACTAGAGAGAAGAACTTAAAAATAAAAAGAAATAACTTATATAATATTTCAAGTGTTAATAATATTTTTTATTACTGATTAGGGTCATAATTGCATGTTTTAGCATTCATTTCTATATGCTTTTGGTGATATTATGTTTATATTTGACCCTATTATGTGATACTTTGTGTATTTAACCCTTTTTGGCTAGAAAATTGTGATTGTAGGTGAAAATGAGCAAAACAAGAAAGAAACGAGCAAGATCGAGAAAAGTCCGAATTTCTGGAGTTGAGCAAAGTGGAGAAATTACTATTCCATGTTCAAAAGCTTGAAGAGAGGGTCGCAACGCAAAAAGAATCGAGTCAATCAGAATTCTAGAGCTCAAGATATGACAAAAACAAGGAAGTGAAGCATCGACCGAGACTAAGGCCTCAGGCGACAAACGTTCCTTCTTCGGAAGACAGGCCTCGCACGACCTACTTACCTGGAAAGACACGCACGGAGCGAGCTGGGTGTCGACCAAGCTGGTCGACAGTTGCTCAAGTCTTGCGCGACAAAAGTTACTCCTGTCGACCAAGCTGTCACCCAAGTGGTCGACAGATCTACAGCTCTTGGGCGACAGCAGTGCAGATTGCTCGGATTTTCAGGGCTATTTTCGTATTTTCGCACGGTTTAATGAAGGGCATCTTAGTCAATGATCCAAGGGCACTATATATACTTACATCTCATATTTTCTAAAGGACTTTTATCATTTTCTTAGATTCATATTCTCTCACTAGATTAGGAGAAGTTAGAGGTAGTTTCCAAGTGGTGTTCTTAGATTTCCATTTACGATTTCGACGATTACTTGTGATCTACCGTTTGGATCGACGATCAGTTTCCTGCATTCTTAGCATAGCTCAAGCTATATTTCTACCGATTGATTTTCAATTTCTATTGTCGGATCATTTTCTAGATTCTAGAGGTAATCTTGTATCTTTTCAATTCCAATTGTAATAGGTAAATTCTTGAATACTTTGTATAATTCCTGCATAATGATGATTGCTATTACTTCTATTTCTTTTATGTTTACCAAATTAGCAATGGGCTAATCCCTTTGTGTGTTGGTGTATGACTCCTATGGAGTAGTATGGTGATTATGTTGATCTTTTGATTGCTATGAATTGTTGTATGAACAATTCTCTACATTGATGAATTGTATGAATACCTTGCATGTGTAGTTGATCATAAGGGCCATTAGGAGATAGTCTCAATGAGAATTGACCTATTTTCCTAAATCTTCTTGTACTAGGCCAAATGCATGCCAAGTGTTTGATTTAATTCCTAAGATAGTGAGAGCTATACTTAGTGAATAGGAAGAATAATTAGAGGCTTTAATGTGTTATTAGGGAGACATCTTGCATGTTAGAGTGGCTTACCAATTGATTGTACACAATTCCATGACATGAGAAAGTGATACCTCACCATATGAAACATAGGATAGTACACTAGCACATAACTCTCACACTCGCTCACTTTGCAACCCAAGGTGATAGGTAGTTTACAAGTTTGACGCACTAGTAGACATAGATACCAAATCCCCTTTATTTGCTTTGTGTTATTAAATCAAGAACAATAGTCTTACCTTACAAATCCCCGTCTCCTTTGGGTTCGATATAAAATAAACTTGGTTAAGCTTGCCATTGCAATAACGATCGTGTACACTTGCACGTAGACACATTTTTTGCTAAACAAGTTTTTAGCGCCGTTGCCGGGGAGACGGCTAGTTTGTTTGGTTGTTCGATTTTGTTCTTTATTTTTTATGTTTGCATTTTTGTGTGAGAGTTTACATGTTGTTGTTGGGTTTGTTTGTTGTTATTGTTGATTTTTGTAACTATTTGTGGTGATGTGTGTTTACATGTCTTATCTTTGTTTCTTTGTGTGTTCTTAATCATTCTTGGTGAGTGTTGATACTTGCTTATTTTTGTAGGAGTGAGCTAAATGGAGATGGGCGAATACAACAATTACTCGTATTCTCCACAATATCTATATTCTCCTAATTTTTATACGTATCAACCTCACCCATATCAACCACACCCTTCACACGAAATTCCTTATCCTCCTAATCCTTACTCTTACGAGAATCCATATTCCTACACATTATCCTCTCCTATTCCTTCAAATTATGAAGAAGCTCCTCAAAGTCATATTAATGATACTCTAGTTTACATCGTCAATGAACGTGAAGAAATCCAAAGAGAGTATAAAAGAAGCTTTGAGGAGACTAATGAGAAGTTTGATAAAATTGTCAAATCTCAAGGAAATCAAATTAAGAGCTTGGAGCTCCAATTGGAGCAATTGACTAAACAAGCCCAAGAGATTTGTGAAGTAAAGTTGGAGGAGGAAGATGGGGGTAATTTAGATGATTCAAGAGGAGGAAAGGAAGATGATCAAGAAGAGGAAGATAAATGTCCACTCGTGGACTTGAGTTTAATTGAAGAAAACAACAAATTGAAGTGGAAGAGGAGCCTACAATTGAAATGAACATTTCTCTACCCTTAGACTCTTCTACTTATGCTATATTTGATCATGTTGTTTACTGTGAATTTGTCTTGCCTCTTGATAGATTTGATTATAAGGTTAGTTAAGAACTTTCTTGAACATTTTTGATAATCGGAAATGGGGGTGGATTGGTATGATAAGAAAAGATGAAGAAAAATTTGCTTGGGCTTATAAATTTAAATTGACAAGGAAGGTAGGTGTTTGGGGGAAGAAATCCTACATGTTTCCTTGATTTTGAAGCTATAAGATTAGAGTGGGATGGCAAGGAGGACAAATATCCTTGGCCATTTAGCTAACATTGGTGCGTCCGGCTAGGGGACGTTAAATCCAAGCGCTAGGTGGGAGGCAACCCACCCTTATATCCTTTTGATATCCTTTGTTAGTTAGATTTTTGTTTTGGTTTTCATGATTTTTGGATTTGGAAGTAAGTTGTGCTATTTTCACTCTTGATTTTTACTTGTGCTAAATTGGTAGTTTCGGGGAGTTTATATTGAGATGGTAGATTTTGTTTTGGATAGTGTTGTGCATGATTATATTTAGATTTGTGCTTTAATTGCTTAGCCTATGCCATATTCATCATTCTTTTCCAAACTTTTAGGATTGACAATCCGAAAAAGTTTGGGGGGGGGGTGTGATCATTCTTCATATGGGCTATTTGATATTGATTGATTATGTTTGTGGTGTTTAAAAATTATTTGAAGTGGTGTAGAAAAATTAAATTCGGAAATGTTGAAAAAAGGCTCTGACCGAGCGGATGGCTCAAGGTGTCCGAGCGCTGGCCTTAGTGTGTCCGAGCGGTTTGCTATGGCCCAGGGCGGAAATTCCCGCTCCCTCAGGAGCCGTCCGAGTGGCTCACCAAGGCTGATCGAGCGCGCCTTCTGAGGTAAGTTCCTTTGACCATTTTTCTTGTTTTGACCACACTTTCTTCCTACACCATTGTACACCATTTTCCACACACAAACACACATATTACACACCACATTCTTGCACATACACTCATCCAAAAACACATGAGAAGAGGAGGGGAAATTTTTGGAACTCTAGCTCTACATTTCTACTCTTCACCTCTTTCCATAGGTATGTTTTCTATACTCCCTTCTTACTCATGCTTTATTGCTTGCTTCCTTTTCCTCATGTTAGTTTGTTATTTTGAAGATTGCTATTTTGAGCTTAATTGTTGATTCTTGTGGTATTGTGCTTGTGATGGATATTGATGATTATGGATCTTATTTGATGATGGTTATTATGTTTTGAGATTTATTGTGCATTGCATGATTCTTGCCTCCACTCATTTGCCAAACTTGTTAGACCCTTGGTCCAAAAAAGTTTGGGGGGGTGTGATCGTTTCGTCATTCTCATGGCAATGCTATCTTTAGATTGATTTTTGGAAGTATGCTTATGCTTTGATGCTTATTGTATTGATGAGCCCTTGTATTGCTTGTTGTTTATTTTTGGCCATATTGTTACTTGCTTTGAGTAGTGAATGCATGAGATATGTTTATCGTTGTGTGAATGAGTTGAAAGTCTTGATTAGTGTAGTGGAATTATTGCTTAATTCTTGTTGATCTTTGATACTTTTGATTTCATGATACTTGAGATTTTGATGATATGGGCATTTTTGATATGATCTGAGTCATGATCACCCTATACCCGTGAGATTTGAGCCAAATTATGCCCGTTTCAATCTTGAACGGATGATTTTCTTTGATGTGAGTTCCACACATGTGTATTATACTATAGAACTTGGCTTGAGTCTTGTTTGAGGCTACATTAGACATTGATTT
>JAPKLY010000096.1:1121831-1169334 GCA_026898435.1 Prunella vulgaris
TGGAGCTGAAGAGGCAAGCCCTATTACAGATCTCGAGTGACGATTTTGTAAATGAGTTTGAAGCTATGCAGATTGAAGTTGGGCGACTTTTTTGGGATTGGATGCCCAGAAATTTCTTTTCAATTTTTTTTTAAATTTTTTGGCTATGGTTAATTCAATTTTCTAGGTATTTTCAGATATTCATTTAATTTGTAGGTTTTTCAATATAATTTAAATTTTTTTAATAATATATGTAGATTTTTTATATTTGTATGCATTTTTTATGTGTGGTATGCAAAATTACGATATTGATATTCAGAATTTAAATTTTGAATATATATACAAAAAAATTATTTATATGCAGAAACAAAAAAGGATGATTTACATATAGGTTCAAGAAAGTCACTATATTTACAAATAGGTTCAAAATATTTGCACAAAAGCACATTTTAATTTTGCACAGAAGCATATTTTTTTTTCTGGACCGCACCTATTTGTAAATATAGTGACTTTTTTTAACCTATATTTAAGTTACCCAACAAAAAATTACATATATGAATATAATTATTAATTTGAAACTTTAACACCAAAAGTATAATATATATATATATATATATATTCTGATAAAAAAATTTAAATATTAAAAAATAAAACATATAATTTTTTAATATAATAAAATAATAAAAAGTATATAATATTGAATTTTGAGAAAAATAAAGAAATATAAAAACATTTGAAAAAGCCAAAACAAAAAAAAAAAATTGAAATTTGAAAAACGTTTAATTAGTGTTTAGGTATTGAAATTTCCAAAATAAAATAAAAATTGAAAGAGTAAAAAAAATTTGAAAAACAGAAAAATAACCTATATATAATATTCAAATTTAAAATTAAATATGAAATATGTAAAAAAATATTGTATATTAAAATAAACAAGTTAAAATTTTGAATTCAAAATAAAAAGAAAAAGTCACGGCTAAAAATCAATAAACAAGAAGATTTAAATTAAAAAGAAAAAAGAAAAAATCAACAATGGTGGCTAAATTTGAATTAAAAAAAACAAAAAAAAAAAGTAAATGGGGGCGACAGTTTCTCTTTGCAGACCTGTCAGTCACATTTTAATGTGGGGACCACTTTTTGACATTCCTCGTAATATGTGATTTTTTATATTTCTCCTTAAAAAGTATGTTATAAGTGATCTTGTTTTGTAATTATTTCTTTTATTTATATCTTGAAATCCCCATAGGTCGAAAGAAATTGAATAATTTTAAATTTTAAATATAATTTTAAAATTTATAAAAGTATGTTTATTGATATTAATTTATGGGTGACTTACATATTGGTTAAAAAAATGACTATATTTACAAATTGTTTCATAATATCTGCACAAAAGTGTAATTTTATTCTACAAAGAAGTATATTTTTTTCTGCACAGAACCAATTGATAATTTTTCCAATTTTGTGAATCATTTTGTGATTTTCCCTTAATTTATGAGTTGATTTCAAGTTTTTTATTTTTAAAATATGAGTTTCATTGAATTTTGACATCAACTGTGTTTATAATCGTGATATATGTTACTAGGGGTGGACGGTACGGCATACAGAAATTTTTTTCGTCATACCGTTACCGTACCGAAATTTTCGATATCGAAAAATATCATACCGTTGTCATACCGAATTTCGATATACCAAAATTTCGATACCGAAAAAAATTATACCGTTTTCATACCGAAATTTCGGAATGACAACGGTATACCGAAAATTTTGATATTTTTGGTATACCGAAAATTTTGATTTTTTCGGTATATTGAAATATTTTCGGTATACCGAAAAATTTTTGGTATACCGAAATATTTTCAATATGAAATTTTCGGTATACCGTGATATACCGAAATATTTCAATATACCAAAAATATTTCGGTATATCGCGGTATACCGAAATTTCTATATTTATATACCGTTACCCTATCGAAATTTTCGATACGATACCATACCGTACCGAAATTTTCGGTATACCGAAAATTTCGATAAATTCGATATTTTTCGATACGATAAGTGCGGCATACCGGTATTTTCGATATTTCCTCCACCCCTATATGTTACCATCTCATAAAATTCATATATTAGAAAAATAAGGATTATTGAGTAGGTGGATCATAAATACTAATTAAAATTTGACTAATAATTTTAATTATTGTGAGAGAAGTATATATAATATCTACTCCATGCAGTTGTGGAGTATAAATCACTCGATTGTGCAACAATGTTGTGACAAATTGGATTATAGGACATCTTTTGAGAGACCAACTTTCACTTATGGACAGTAGTTTATTGTGTTTAAATAAAAATAATAGAAAAACGATAATTAATGCTCCCTCCGTCTCAGATGTGTTTTCACATTTGGGGTGACACATTTTTTAAGAAAAATAGAGTGTTGTGTAAAGTTATGTTATTAAAATAATGAGATTAGTTGGATTGTGAGGATAAATTTAAAGTAATAATTTTCATTTATAGGATGTGAAAACAATTGTGGAACGAACGGAAAAGAAAAGTGTGAAAATAATTATGGGACAGAGGGAGTATAATTTATAAAGAAGTATTTTAAAAGTTAAAAATTATCAAAATAAATATACAAAAGTCTTGACAACGAAAAATCAATGAAAATATATAAAAGAGAAATATAGATAGTATGACAAAAATAATTATAATAAAATTAACACCATATTTATTTTATACTTATAAATTATTCTAACGCACGGGTAAAATACTAATAATAATAATAACACGTAACTTTTTAAATAACTAAATATTGAATGTAAAAGTAATGATATTTTGTGTAAATATATAAATTAAAATAGTAGTTTTTATTTATAAAGTGTGAAAATAATTGTGGGATAGATAGAAAAGAAAAGCATGCAAATAATTATGGATCGGAAGGAGTATTCTCTTTTTTAAGTATACTACTATATATTTCGCACTTCCATAAAAAAATAAAACACTTTCATAATGTTATTTTATTTTATATATCCAAAAAATAAGTAATTTTTTTTTAAAACATATATCTAGCAAAATATAAATGATAGTTCGAAATGGAGGGAATAGTGAATCACATGGTCAATTATATTTCATGATCCTCAAAATATAGATAAATCATCTTAGGGTTCATTTGGTTCGTAAGATAAAAATATCTATCAGTAAAAAATATGCATGTTTTTTACGGATAAATATTTTTATCTGACGAACCAAATGAGCCCTTAGAATAAACATCTTTACAAAAGTACATATTAAAAGTCATTAAATTCGTCGGAACTAAACCACAAACATCACAACTCAATTTATTGATTCATAGTCGTGCCAAAACAACTCATCAGAAGAATTATATTTTGTAGAACTGCATGTGCCAACTCTATTAAATTCATTTACCAACTCCATAATGGAAAAAAAAACTGAAATTTGTAGATATATACAGCAAATAACGATTTGAAAAAAATATTATATTATTACAGAAATATCATATCAGTCACTAATAAAAAGTTATATTTTGTTAAATAATAATAATACTAACATTTCGTAATTTTTAAAAAATATACTTAATTATACAGTGTACTTGATATATATCAAATTAATATTTTTAATAAAACAACTAGCACCATAAACCAATTTCACTGAAATGAGCACACAATATACTTTGCCAAAAAAGAGTGAAGTTGTAAAAGCAGGGATTTATTGAAATACAAAGCTTGCATGTATATCCCTAATAAAATAGGAAAACTGAATACAAAGTATACAAAAGAATATAAGAAATAAAAAAGAAAATAGCAAGTGATACATTTTGTGTTACAAGGTGAATTTATATTACCACCCATCGTGTTTACGATAGAGTGACCATTATTATTACTTATAACTACAAACACCACTGATAGAGTACATTCTCCTCCATCAATCTTGATCCTTCCTATGTACAAACCTTACTTTGCAAGCTTGGTGACATCCTTGGTAGACCTATTGTACTTCATATGGCTATTCACCAGCTGCCCTGCTGCGATTGCTGAAAGCAGAGACAGCTCTCCGGCCAGAACTGAGCCCGCAACTACGCTGGCCAGTAGCCTCGAATTCGCCCCCGGAACCTCCCTGCTCGCGCCCTTTGCTCCGAGCAGGTTGAGGCACGCCGACTGGGAGGCGAGCTGAGTTCCACCGCCTACGGTGCCAACCTCGATGGAAGGCATGGTGACGGAGATGTGAAGGTCCTTTCCCTCGTTAACGGCTTCAATCATGGTGATACAGTGGGAGCTCTCCACGTTTTGTGCAGGATCTTGACCTGTTGCGAGGAAGACAGCAGAGACGATGTTGCTTGCATGAGCATTGAAGCCACCCAGAGCTCCGGCCATGGCTGAGCCTGTGAGGTTCTTTAGCATGTTGAGTTCCACTAAGGAAGCTACGTCAGTCTTGAGAATCTTCTTCACAATATCTTCCTTGATTATGGCCTCACATACGACTGACTTGCCCCTGCCCTCGATCCAATTCACAGCAGCTGGTTTCTTATCCGAGCAGTAATTTCCTGCCAATTTCATATTGTTTAGCAACAATTATTGTGACAAAATTAAAGGGGATTTGATAGAAAGTATACCGGAGATGCCGATAACATCCATGTCTGGGAACTCTTTGTTGAGGAAATCCATAACATTCTGGACACCCTTGGACACCATGTTCATCCCCATGGCGTCCCCTGTGCTGCAGGTGAATCTAATGTAGAGATTCTTTCCGGCGATGGCACATTTGATGGTCTGAAGCCTCCCGAATCTGCTGGAACTGTTGAATACAAGCGACAAGGCCTCGAAATTGAGAGGGTCTTCCAGGAAGAACTTCAACTCTGCAGCTCGTTTTGCCGTCGGGAACCTGACCACAGGGGCTCTAGTCATTCCGTCTTTCAGAATGGTGCAGGTGGCTCCGCCGGAGGCGTGAATGGCCTTGCATCCCCGGTTGGTGCTAGCGATGAGGCACCCCTCCGTAGTCGCCATGGGGACCGAGTACTCAGAGCCGTTAAGCAAGAGTGGTCCGGCGATGCCCACCGGAATCTGGACGTAACCCACAGGCATTTCGCAGCACTGACCCAGTATAGCCTCGTAATTGAAGCCGTCCAGGGGCAAACCATCAAGCGATTTTCCGGTGATACGCTGCAAGGCTTCGCGGCGGATGGCAGCGGCGCGGTGACAATCACCCAATTTCGATTCTAGGGCGTAGGAAGGGATCTTCCCCTCCACAACCGACTTCACCAACTCCTCGTCCTCCTCGGAGGAAAGAGGCGGCAATTGATTATCAATAATTTTAGTAATCGGCTTGGGAGATAAAACCTTACAGGCGGCGCGTGAGTCTTCCTGGAGCATCATTCGGTCAAAATCGTCAATCGTTTCGTCATCATCCAAAATCTCATCGTGAGAAGAGCGTGGAATAATGAGGGACTGGACAAAGCCCATACCGAAGAAGCCAATGAGGTAGATGAAGGAGGCGAAGAAGACGGCGATGGCGGATATTTCAGAGAAGTTAACGATGTGGAGAGGGGTGGAGTTGCGGATCTTCTCGCGCCAGCGCGAGAGCAGGTAATAGACGACGGAAAAGAAGAGAGTGAAGAAAAAAGTGTGTGCTAAGTAGAGGGGCAGGGGAAGGGCATCAGATCCCTTGGAGGACTCAGACAGGCCGCCTTTCGCCGGAGCGGGCCGAATTTGGTGAAGTTGCGAGTCTTTCACTGGTCGGCGGTGAGCGGCGACGACGGCGGCCATGGTGACTGTGCAGAAATAGAAGGATGTGTTGAATGAAATGAATAATTCTTCTCGCCCTTTCCCGAAAAGAGAAAAGGGTGGAAAAATATATTGAGAGAGAAGGGAGGGAGGGGTGGTTGCAAGGGAAGGAGAGTTATTATTTATAGGTAGTTGTTGGCTGGCAGTGGAGGCACAGCGAAATCAGAAATGACTTGCTGACAGGCTCGGGTCGGGTCGGTACTGATTGGGTAACATTGCATTATCACATGCAAAATTGCTACTTCTTGTCTCCAAATTTATTCTCACTTTTCATTTTTGTTTATACCCTAAATTTTTTTTTAAAAATATTATTTTATTATCACATTCATAAATAATTATTTTATTCTTTGATAAATCCCACAATTATTCCATAATATTCTTACTTTATTTATTTTATCTTATTTTTTAAAAATTTATGTCCAAACAAATGAGAATAAATTTGGGAAACGAGTATTTGTGACCAGGTGATGCATAAATTGGAGTGGATCAAATTTTATAGTTAAATTATGTATATTTTTAATATATTAGTTGTTTTATTTAAATGCTTTAATTTGATAATAATACATTCTTTTTTTTTTATAAAAAATATTCACATAGTTTTATCAATCTGTCTATTTTTATTATTTTTTAAAATAAAAAAATTACTTTAATTTATACACGGACATATAATTACTTATATAATTTATTATTAAATCTCACATGCTATTTTTATATTCTTAATATTTATACATCATATTTTTTTTAATAATCGCACCAAAGGCAACTAGACCAGAATTAATAAATTAATTTTTTATAAAACTTGTTTATAGTATAAAATTGACACATTAATATTTATTCAATTATATCATTGCTTTTATGAATTACTTATAACCATAATATTTTATACAATGATGTTGGTATCACTACATGTTATCTTTGAAAGAATGTAATAATATAGTAAATTTTATATTATCAACATATTTTGAGAAGAGGTCATGATGTGACAAACATGTTGAGTTAAGTAATAATTTCTTAATTCGATTTTCCAATATTGTGTGTGACGTTTATTTTGAATTGAGTTAAATATGTATCATACCCATATTTCTTGTGCAAGTGTAAGTAATTTAAGATGGTTTTTGAAGAAAAAACTAATTTGATTAGAATTTAGTCTCAATATGACAAAATCATAGAATTAAAAGATAAAGAAATTTGACAAAGAGTGTGACTAATCCTTAGTAAGTCAAAATAAGTAAATATTAATATATTTATATATAGGAAAAATGATGCAATTTCAAGGAAGGCGTTCTATCCCCTCAAAATGGCGTTAAATTTTAATTAAGCAGGCCCAGCTCAAATTTCAACTATTATATATATATTCTTTAAAAAAACTATTTTAATTTTATTAATTTACTCGAGGAGATATACATTTTTCTTAATCGAATTACAACTGATCAGATTTGAGTGAATAATTTGTAATTATATATGCAAAAATTAATTTGACTTGGCGTCCAAAACAGGAGTTGCATATAGGAAGAGATATTTGTAGTAATAGTCAAAGGATGGAATATTTTGGTATTTTCCACAAAAGCGTGGCGTATAATTAAGTTCCGTTTTTTGGTTTCCTTTCCCTTGTTTTCCTTCCATTCCGCATGCACCTTAAAAGTCAAGAACGTGTAATTTCTAATTTTCATTATATATAAAATCAACAATATTTTTTAATAAAACAATTAATACTGTTAAATAATATCAAGGGTGTAAATAGAGATGTAAAACGGGTTGACATAACCCATTAGGAATAGCCCTGTAGGGTTACGGGCCTAAACGGTAAAAAATCTTAGCGGTTCATTCTTAACGGTCGCTAATTATTAGGACCTAATTCTAGCGGTTCACGGACTAATTGAGCCACTAACGGGCTACAAAATAAAATTATTAAAAAATTAAATTTTAATCAAAATTCAAAATACCGATAATATGACATTAACATGATACAATTTACATACAATATGTTAAACTTAAAACATACATAATATTAATATATAAATAGCGTATTGTTAACTACATTAAATCATATTAATCAATTTAACAAAAAACAAACATGATTAGAAAATAGCCCTATTAATATTCAACATTTCAATTACTCTACATATTTATTAGTAAGTGAATAAAATCTTATCTTTTAACTCATTTTATATTTAAAATATATAGACAATCTTTAATAAAATTATGTTAAAATTAAATAAAAAAAATATTAAACTGGCTAATCGGGATGACCTTAACTCTACAAGGCTCAGCCTTATAGGGTTAGGGCTAAACGGTATAGGGTTAAAACGATCCTTATTTAAATGGTCCTAAAAAATACTAGTCATAAACCTTATTTTTACCGGATTAAACGAGCCGTACCTACGGGCCACGATCCTTTTTACATCTCTAGGTGCAAATGGCGCTTGGCGGTCGTCGGACGGTCAAGTACCACCAAATACCTAAACTGCTGTTTGCCAAAATCGTGTGCTCTCACGCAAGTGTACATGGACGTTGTTGTCGTGGTAAGTTAACTAAGTAATAGAAATATCGAACACAGGGAAACGATGCTATATCAAGCAAACATTGAATGTTTACAAAGGTTAATAGCTAGGAAAACAAGAAAAAGTCTTGAATTCTATCTACCTTTCAACAAAGATTAGTGAAATCTAACTACCACCTTAGAAAGATGAGCAAGTGTGAGACGTGTGTGCATTGAAGTAATCCTACTATGGTTCATCTAGTATCCTATCTATCCTAGCATGCTTAAGGTCTCTTGATGTCTTGATCAAGCTAATGACTCTAACAAGTGTCTAGATCTCTCTAACAACACAAGCTAAAGGGCTCTATCAAGTGTCTAGATCTCTCTACAACACTCAATACTCCATTTGAGAGGTCTTAGCTTATAAGCAATTCTCATTGACATAAAAGTATTAATACAAACACTTGACATGCACAAAATTCAATTAAGAGATTCCATGAATTAACTCAATTCTCATGTGTTGATAATCCACATAGGCTCTAACATCCAATTGATTACACCAAGCATTCAAACAAATCATCAAATTAGAGAACTATTCCATCAAGATCACTTAATCATGCATAGGATTAATAGAACACTAAACTATAACATAGTAATCATACACCAATGCAACAAGAAGATTAGCCCATGGCTAATTGGGAATCCAAAACAACAATTAAGAATCTAAACATCATTATTAAGAACTAAAACAAGAGAATTAAATGGAAACTTACCAAATGTAAGAGAAATAGAATACAATCCACAAACCTTCAAATGCTAACTTCTAATCTAGAACTTGAAATGAAAAAAAATGAACTGTAGAAATGTAGATAATGACGAGAGGAATCTAAAGCAACAAACTGTTTAACAATCCAATGGTTGGATCAAAAGTAATTATAGAAAGAAGTATGAAAATTAACTAAGAACCCACTAAGTAACCTCCTAATCTCTCTCTAAAACTACCTAATGATCTAAGACTAATTGGTGATAATGAAAGATGACTCGAGAATCTGATCCTTGAGGTATTATATTTTTGAAAATATATGTCCTATGATTCACTAACATCTAAAGAAGAGTTATCAAACGGGCCGGATCGATCCAGTGCCGGCCCATCGGGACACAATATCTTTTGAACCAGGCCGAGCCGGCCCAATTTTCCATTGGACCATGAATTTTTGAGCCCATCATGGTCTAAGGTGGGCCATCGGGCCATTGGGCTAAACTGGCCCATTATTTAATGTAACAATTAAATAAAAAAATTTAGTTCCTGAACAACAATGATTCAATAGTCTATGATAAATTGAAATTCGCAAAATAAATTCAAATAACAATAATCATATGTAATAACTCATATACTAAAAATGCTTTTGTTGGGACAATCTGAATATTTTGATTAGATCCCAAAACCCCTGATGAATTTGCCTAAGTATAGTTGTTCAGGATAGTCTAGTTCAGGATAGTCAGGTTAGGGATTCAGTTCAGGGGGAACGTGTTGAAGACTGAAGTAGATTGGAGTCGACCCAATTTACTGAAGTCTGAAGTGCAACTCGCCCTGAAGAAGGTCAGAGTCAGTCTTACTTAAGATTGCCTGAACTGAAGCCGAAGACCGAAGTCTGAAGATCCATCCTGAAGACCATCCGGAACACCATTGACTGATGTTTTTACTGAGTACACTAAGCATGCTCAGGACAGAACTTAGTCAGTGAAGAGTAAGTGTAACCTATCAGGCCGAGCTGAATGCTCGTAAGACCTGACTTAGGTCTTGAGTCAGTTTATCTGACTCATGTAAGACCAAAGCAAAAAGGTTACACATACTGGGCTGAATAACCTATCAGGCCGAGCTGAATGCTCGTAAGACCTGACTTAGGCCTTGGTTCTGTTTACCTGAATCATGTAAGTCCAAAGCAAAAGGTTATTTATGCTATGGGACAAAGAGACAAAGAGAATGTCAGTAAGACTCCGATAAAGACAAACATTCAGGCTGAGTAATTAACAAGAGACTCAGAGTATTGAATTTACGAGGAAGGACAAGTGTCAGATGGTCTACTAGCCATTTGTACGGAGAGGCAATGATCTTGTGACACGCATGTATGGAGTCTGCGCAGTAGTTAATGCTGCATTTAATGCTTCTCAGAGTTGCAGGCGGCTGGACAAAATTGCCAGATTAAGCATGGTGATTAGGTCAACAGTACATCTAGCATGCAACCACCCTAAAATAGGAAAGATTTGGGTAGATCTCCTCCAACGGATCTATTTTGAATCTTGCCTATAAATATGGAGAGCCTTGCACCCATTCAAGGCTAACTGGAAATTTCCAAGCGAAAGCTCTCAAGAATCCAAGCACTCAAAGCATACTTTGAACAACAGTCTACAATTAAATTTCCCTAGTGTTGTAGTAGGATTCACTCTGTATTTCCTTAGATCGATAGCTCTAATATTTAGCATTGTTTTGTATTGCTAGAGCTATCTTAGTTGGAAACCAAGAATACCAAACCACTCAGGGTGTGAGATTGGTTGGTTAGAAGGACTGGGACTTGTAAAACCACCCAGGGGTCAGTTCCTAAGAGAGGAAGTTGGCTATTCGTGTCCCTTGGCACGTAAAACCCAAGTACTTATCCTCAGGGTTTTGAGGATAGCTTCCTGTTAAATCAAGCCGTGGACGTAGGAGTTAGTTATCTCCGAACCACGTTAAAAAGACCCTTGTGTGCTGATTTACTTTCGTGTTCAGGATCATAATAGTCATTCATATTAAACTGAACATACTGCATTGTTTTGATATTCAGACTGAATCAATCATCCTGAATTTGAATACTGTGCACCAGCCTTAATCACCATTTACTAAGCAAACTTAGAGAAAATGTTTTCAGAAATTAAAACGAGTAGAAACTAAGGGCTCACATTCCGCACGTACTCTAGCTTACTGAGATAGTAGTCCAACTGACTTGCTTCTGAGCAGTCAGTAGGTTTGTTATCTCTACTGAGCTTCTGAGCACATCACTCACACTCAGCTTATCTGACTCACTACTGAATTGTCCATGCTGCCCCTGTGGACCTTCAGTTTACTGAGTAACTTCAGGATCTTCCTGACTGAGAGTGTAAGAGCATTTTTCTGAACATTCAGAAAAATCTGACATCAGTGTATCCCCCCCATACACTGATTATACTCATTTCGGGACCAACAAGTGGTATCAGAGCAGTGGTTCAAAAGACCACTGACTTTGTTTACCAACAGTTTCTGAGGAGAAACTTTTGGTGGTCAACTGAACAAATCTTGTTTCTGAAAACTTGCATTCATGGCATCCGGTTCTAAACGCCTCGAAGGCAATCTACCTGAATTCTTTATTGATAATTATGACTATTGGAAATTCAGGGTCCTTGCACATCTCTACTCCATCCATGATCAGATGCCCCAGGTGATTGAGCATGGTCCGATCAGATTTATGAGGAATCTTCAGACCATTTGGCCCGTAGCTGGTAATGTCCCTATTTCGGCTGCCGGAGATGATCATGTGGAGAGGTCCACGCTTTCTACTGATCAGATTAAGCAAATCGAACTGGATAATGTTGCGAAGAACATTATACTCCACACCATTTCTTATGAGAACTCGGTTAGGCTCATGCATCTTACTACTGCGAAGGAGATCTGGGATGCTCTGAGGGAGATGAGTGAGGGATCAGAGAAGATCAAGGAGAATAAGAGAGTTCTTGCTATCAGGAAGTTTGAGGCCTTCCGGATGTTAGAGGGAGAATCCATCGATCAGATGGAAGCTCGGTTCATTAAGATGATGAACGAGCTAGCAACCCTTGGGAAGGACTTTCCCAAGAGGGAGGTGTCATCTAAAATCCTGAACTGTCTCCCTGAAAGATGGGACACAGGAGTGATCTTGCTGAAGAACACTCAGGATCTCACAAACATCCCTTACTCTCACCTATTCTCAGAGTTAAAGGCTCTGGAATTTGACCTTGATAAGAGGAAGAAGAAGGGTGTTGTCAGTGAGGAGGTGAGTGAGGAGAAGACACCTGAGAAGGAAAAGAGCGTGGCTCTTAAAGCTACTCCTGAGCCTGAGGCTGGATCCGGCTCGAAATCATTTAGGGAAATGAACAAGGATGAGCTGGCCCTGGAGTACAGCCTGATGGCACGGCGTTTTGAGAAACTGAACTCTCGATTCGGCAGGTATAAGAAGTTTTATACTGACACCCGTGATCGCAGGTATTCCAGCCCCAGGAGATAGAGCCCCAAGAGAGAAGAGAGAAGGGGTTCAGATTCCAGGAGAGAACGAGAGGAGCCTGATGTTCGGTGTAAATGAGTCCTCACGCAAGTGTACGTGTTCGTGATTAGCGTGGTAAGCTTGACCAAGTTTTAATATATCGAACCCAAAGGAGACGAGGATTTGAATGATAATTCGTTGTTTCAATTGACTAGCTAACAAAGCAATAAAAGGCAAGGGTATCTATCGTCTACTAATTTGTCAAAAGAGTAAACTACCTATCACCTTGTGTTCGCAAAGTGAGCAAATGTGAGGAAATGTGCTAGTGTACTATCCTATGTTTCGTGAGTGAAGTATCACTTTATCATTCAATGAGATTGTGTATAATCAATGGACAAGCCTCTCTAACATGCAAAAAGGTTTCCCTAATACATATTAAAGTCTCTAATTGTTCATCTAATTCACTAAAGATAATTCTCACTATCTTAGGAATTTCATCAAACACTTGATATGCATTGACCTTAATACAAGAGAAATTAGGAAATAAGCTCTACTTTCGCAAGAGACTAACTCCCTAATGGCCATCTTATCATCTACACATGCAAGCATTCATACAAACCTTCCAATTAGAGAATTGATCATACAACAATTCAAATCATTCAAAAGATCAACATATCACTTCACTACTCCATAGGCATCATACACTAACACATAAAGAAATTAGCTCATGGCTAATTGAGTAAACTTAAGAACAATTATGCTAGGAACATTCATCATTAAGAAAGAAATGTAAAGAAATTTACCTATTACAATGACAATTGGAAAGATACTATTTACCTCTAAAATGCTAAATTGAAATCTGACAAATGAAATTGAAATTTGATCGGTGAGAAAGTAGCCTACAACCAGACGAGCATGCAGGAATAAACGGATCGATGATCACTATGGTAGATCAAAAGTTATCTAAGAATTTGTGAGAAGAACTATTAAGAAACCTCCAAGTAACTACCTCACTCTCTCTCTAATCTAAGAAATGTGTCTTGGATTATGACTTGGCTCTTTTGAGAATCTGATCTTAAGAGTATTTATAGTGCCCACAATGCTTGGTCCAATATGCCCCTCATTAAACGCGCGAAAAGACGAAACTGCCCTTCGAAAATGGAACAACCGAGCCATCGCACGATCTCTAGCAGGTGACCGCACGAACCAAGCTTGTGTGAGTGTTCGTACGGCTCGTCGTCGCCTGAACCAGAAGTTCGGTGCACGAACTTGGCCCATGGTCGCACGAGTCTGGCCTGTGATCGCTCGAACCCGGCTTCGACTTGTGCGATCGATCCTTGACTTCTCGTTTTCTTCATATCTTGAGTTCTAGAGCTCCGATTGACTCGATTCTTTTTCCATTGCGACCCTCTCTTCGAACTCTTCGACATGGTATCACATTTGTCTTCATTGGATCAACTCACATTTTCTGAACTTTTATGAACTTGCTCGTCTCTTCCTTGTTTTGCTCGTTTTCACCTATAATCACAACTTTCTAGCAAAAAAGGGTTAATAGCACAATTTATACCATATTAGGGTCAAATATGATCATAAGAACATCAAAACCATATAGAAATGGTTACAAAAACATGCAATTATGACCCTAATCACTCCCCCAAACTAGATTGTTGCTCGACCTCGAGCAACGAAGCGATAAGATAGGGGAATAATTGTATCGATGAAGCATCAAGCACAAGATCAAATGCCATAGAATCATAGCTCAATATCAAACAAGTCTAAAATGCAATTTCATCAAATCAACAATCAAAATCGAATCAATGAACAAATAGTCAAATCAACAAGTCATGATCCTCACATAGAAGTGTATAGCTAATCTCTCAAGTGTTTGAGGTTCTCTCAATCTTCACACAATGATACAAATACTACCATAAGCTTGGCTCAAGTCTCAAATTCTCCACCACTTAGAATGACAAATCATTCACAAATCATTGAGGACTTTCATAAGGTTGTAATGTTGGCTCTTTGGTAGGGAAGGATAGATATGGATTAGAGTGACTAAGTATGATTAGTAAAGCATAGAAGGAATCAAATAATAATCATTCATATCTTCATGCAATTGTGCACATTCTTCATGCTTATCCAGATCACACTTCAAGATCATTCTTCCCTTCTTTGCAACTTTTAGCCATACTCACAACAAAGGTCAACTTGACCATATTTTCAACAAAAGTCAACTTTTTCTCATACTTTGCTAGCACTTGCCTTTTTTTCAAAAATTTCAATCCATGCATAAAATTCTTCATATCTTCCACTTTAGGCCACCATGTTCTTCATCATATCACCAATCTTCCTTCATTCTTTTCACTCTACTAATCATAGGGACAAGAGAGTTCCAAAAAGGAAGGAAAATGACTTAAAGTGTGGTTAGCCAAAGGAAAGGTCTAAAGGCACAAAATGGTAAGCAATGGATAATAATATCAAGGTAGGCTCATAGGGCAAAGTAGCTCAATGTAGATCAAAGATGGCCTCAAATCATATCATGTGAAATCAATGTCGAATGTAGTTTTAAACAAGACTAAAGCCAAGTTCTAGAGTAAAATGTACATGTGTGGACTCACATCAAGAAAAATGTCATCCGTTCAAGATTGAAACGGGCATAAATGGCTCAAAACCTCACGGGTATATGGTGATCATGACTTATCTCATATAAAAAATGCTCATATCATCAAAATCTCAAGTATCATCAAATCTATTGTACAAAAGACAAGATAAGAATCAAGTCATAACTCTACTACATCCAACATGAAATTTCAACTCATCCACACAAAAATAGACATATCTCATGCCACACTACTCAAAGCTTAACAACAATTTGGCAAAAAATAACAAGCAAAACAACCTAATCATAAGCATAAGGTCAAAACATCATACAAATACTCAAAATCATCCTAAATATAGCATTGCGAAGAGAATGGCAAAACGATCACACCCCCCAAACTTTTTTGGACCATAAGTCTAAAAAGTTTGGCAAAGAGGTGAAGACAATATCAAGCAATGCATACGAATTAAGCATAATTAATAGAAGCATCATAAATCCTAAGATCAAATCATTAATAATCCATCAATCATCTATCAAATACCAAGAGGACTAAGCTACCTAAAAGAAATACCACACTCATCAAATAAAATCATTACAAACCAAAGTTCAAATCCTAACAATACGAGATAGAAGGCATGATAAGGGAAGGAAAATTAGTTACCCATCCTTATGAAGTTAGATATAAATCGTCACTTCACGAAGGGGGGTCCATCGGTGGATAAGTGAAATGCCCTTCACCAATATGCCACCGCATCATAGCTCGTTGTGCTTCCAAGATCTCCTCAATGTTTGTCCCCATAGTGTTCATGTTATTGCTCATTGTGTTCACGGTCCTATTAACGGAGTCCACAGTGGTGTTGAGGGAATGATAATTGTCAGTGAGCCTCGTGACATCGGAACGTAGACACGAATACTCATTCTTAAGGTCACCAACATCAATCCTCAAAGATTGAACTTCATGCCCCCATTCATTGAATGTCAACCCTTCAAACACACGAAATCCTTCTTGCTCGAAAGGGTTTTCCTCTTGCATAGGCTCTTCCTCATATATTGGATCATTCCATTCTTTATTAGATCTTGAGCTCGAAACCTTGCTCTTACCTTTTCCTCTCTTAGACATAGCCTACAAGAAATAAGCTCAAAGCATGATATATGAAAAATGAGGCTCAATCAAATACACTTCTAGAAGAATTATATACATGAGCAAAGAGAGAACACTACACTCAATTCATTATAAACTACATTCACCAAGTAAAATGGATTGAACATAATGAGCTTAATTCTAGAATCAAGGGAATCATGCAACTTATAGTCATGCCAATGTCATATCAATGAAACCTCAAATAAGCAAAAATCATAGGTGAATCAACATCATTAACTCAACCTAGCATCAATATACTCATGCTCATTGACAAATAGCACAACAATAACTTGACAATCCAATTTTAGCATAACATTCCCAAAAATTCGTCACTATGCCTACACTCAAAAATCCAATCATCAATTAAGTCCATAATTCACAAAATTAGCATGCAATTGGGTCTCCCATGGATTACTCATCAACAATGTAGCATTATTTCATCAACAATTGCTCAAAATTAAACTAGAATAAAGAAATCCCCAAACTAAGCTCAAGAACTCTAAAAATTAAATTTCTCATTCTAGACAATGCTACCATGGAATTTCAATAAAATTGCAAGAAATAGAATGAAGAGAGTTAAAAGAACATACCTTTGGAAGGAATTGATGAGAAAAATTGTAGAAATTGAGATATGGAAATGTTCTCCAACTTTCTCCTTATTGGTGTTGAGAGAATATGGAGTGCAAGAGTGAAGAGAGAAGTGTGTGTTTGTGTGTGGAATAAGTGGGAAATGAAGACAAAGAGTAAGTGGACAAACCTAGGGAAGTGTGGTCAAAGTTGGACCAAAAATTGGTCAAATTCGGATTCACAAGGTGCCACACGATCCAAACCTACGGCCACACGAACCGGGATCGTGCGAGAGTTCGTGTGGACCGTCGTCACTAGAGCCAGCAAGCTTGTCGCACGAACTGGACTCGTGCGAGCATTCGTGTTAACCACTCTCGCCCGAACCAGTGAGCCGTAGCACGAACCGAGCTTCTGGGTGCACGAATCCATGCCAATGGGTGCACGAACCCAAACCTTTTTTGCACCACTTCGATTTTTCATCTCTTTTCACTTTTTTCAAGCCATTCTCTTCCATTTTCCTACACAACACAACTTAAAACTCCACATGTAACATAAATGGTCATTGAACATCATCAACTTAATCATGAAAATGAGCAATTATTCGAAAAATTAATCACAAATCACACCCCCCAAACTTTTTCGGATCAAAAATCCTAATAAAGTTTGGAAAGAGTGATTAATCAAGAAACTCAAGTTCAATAAACCATGCACAATCCATATCAATTCCCACAACAAGTATATCTCAAAACCTTAAACAAAATATGCTCCTCAAATCTATTCTTGCACAAAATAGCACAAAATCCAAAAAGAGCAATCAAAGCACAAAATCATGAGCTAAAAATGGCATTCATGCTTCTACCCCTAAAATTAAAAAGCAAAACTAATCAACACAAACAATAAAGGATACGTAAAGGATATAAGGGTGGGTTGCCTCCCACCTAGCGCTTGGATTTAACGTCCCCTAGCCGGAAGCTATAAAGCTCAATTCATGGTGGCTCAACATCACATAGCCTCAAATAATTTGTTCCCTCTCGTGGCATGGAATTATGATAAAGTTTCAAACGATGACCATTAGTATAGAAGAGTTCCCCTTTATCATTCATCAATTCATACCATCCACTTGCAAAGCAATTTGAAATTGTAAAGGGGCCACTCCATTTCGACTTTAATTTCCCGGGAAACAACTTCAATCTTGAATTAAACATAAGTACTTGATCGAGCACTTTGAATGACTTCTCTTTTATGTTTGCATCATGCCATTTCTTAGTCTTTTCCTTGAAAATCTTAGCATTTTCGTACGCCTCATCTCTAAATTCATCTAACTCTAACAATTGAAGATGCCTTTTCTCCCCACATGCTTTCTCATCAAAATTCAACTTCTTAATGGCCCAATAAGCTTTGTGTTCAAGCTCAACGGGCAAATGACAAGGCTTACCATATACAAGTTGGTAAGGAGAAAGGTTCAACGGAGTCTTCAAAGCCGTACGATAAGCCCACAATGCATCATCCAACTTAAGTGCCCAATCTTTCCTATTAGCGCTCACGGTCTTCTCTAGGATAAGCTTTATTTGGCGATTTGACACTTCCGCCAATCCATTAGTTTGGGGATGATAGGCCGTGGAAATCTTATGCTTCACATCGTACTTTACTAGTAGATTCCCCAACGCTCTATTCACAAAGTGAGTACCCCCATCACTAATCAATGACCTCGGCACACCAAATCTAGCAAAAATATTCTTCCGTAAGAACTCCATCACCACTTTTGCATCATTGAATTTCGTGGGAATTGCTTCCACCCACTTCGAAACATAATCAACCGCCAAAAGAATATACAAATAACCATGAGACGATGGGAAAGGTCCCATAAAGTCAATGCCCCATACATCAAAAACCTCTACCTCTTGAAAGATATTCAAGGGCATCTCATCTCGTTTTGACAACCCCCCAACTCTTTGGCATCGATCACATCGGGCAACAAACATATGACAATCCTTGAAAACTGAAGGCCAATAAAAACCACATTGAAATACCTTTTGAGCCGTCTTAATGGACCCAAAATGTCCTCCGCAAGGCAAAGAATGGCAATGTGTAAGCACACTATCAATTTCTTCATCCGGGATACATCTCCTAATCATGGAATCGGCACAACGACGATACAAATATGGATCATCCCAAATATAACGACGTACCTCTTTGTAAAACCGTTTCCTTGCATTTGAATTCATTCCATAAGGAGTTGCCCCACTTGCTAAGAAGTTAGCAAAATCGACATACCATGGAGCCTCATCTTCCATCTTCCAAAGTCTCTCCTCTTCAATACTAAAGATATGCTCATAGGGAAAACTCTCAAGTATCTCTTCTTTTTCTTCCAACGCTTCATCTCCCCTCACTAGTCTTGACAAATGGTCGGCAATCACATTTTCGCTTCCCTTCTTATCCCTAATCTCCAAATCGAATTCTTGTAGAAGTAGCACCCACCTAATCAACCTAGGTTTAGAATCCTTTTTCTTCATCAAAAACTTGATAGCCGAATGGTCCGTATACACAATGGTTCTCGTCCCCACAAGATATGGACGAAACTTCTCCACGGCATATACAATGGCCAAAAGCTCCCTCTCGGTAGTGGTGTAATTTAATTGAGTAGCTGAAAAAGTCTTTGAAGCGTAGTAGATTGCATGAAATCTTCTTTCTCTTAATTGCCCTAGCACCACTCCCATGGCATAGTCACTCGAATCACACATAAGTACGAGAGGTTCTTCCCAATTTGGAGTGATCAAGACCGGTGCACTCACCAAGGCTTCTTTCAACAACCTAAAAGAATTCAAACAAACATCATCAAACTTAAAAGGAACATCTTTCTCCAATAATCGAGACAATGGTTTAGACAATTTAGAAAAATCTTTAATAAATCTCCTATAGAATCCGGCATGTCCCAAGAAAGATCTTACTCCCTTCTCATTTATAGGTGGAGACAATTTCTCAATAGCTACTACCTTGGCGCGATCCACTTGTAGCCCATTAGAGGAGATGTGATGTCTAAGAACAACACCTTCACTTACCATAAAATGGCATTTCTCCCAATTGAACACCAAATTTGCCTCTTCACATCTAATTAGTACCTTCTCAAGATTAGACAAGCAATCATCATAAGTATTTCCAAAAATGCTGAAATCGTCCATAAACACTTCCATAATATGCTCAATTAACCCTTGGAATATCGACATCATTAACCTTTGAAATGTAGCCGGAGCATTGCATAGCCCAAAAGGCATGCGTCTTCAAGCATATGTTCCATAGGTACATGTGAAAGTAGTCTTCTCTTGGTCTTCCGGTGCAATCATAATTTGATTGTAACCGGAATAACCATCGAGGAAACAATAGTATCGATATCCACATAATCTATCCAACATTTGGTCCATAAATGGCAAAGGAAAGTGATCCTTACAAGTAGCCTTGTTCAATTCCCTATAATCAACACAAACACGCCACCCCGTGGCCACCCTTGTAGCAATTACTTCATTATTCTCAGTTTTTATGATAGTCATTCCGCCTTTCTTAGATACTACATGCAAGGGTGACACCCAAGGGCTATCACTAATTGGGAAGATCATATTCGCTCCAAGCAATTTTAACACTTCTTTCTTAATGACTTCTTGTATTATAGGATTCACTCTTCTTTGTGGTTGAACTAATGGCTTAGCATTTTCTTCTAGTCGTATTCTATGCATGCATAAAGAAGGATTTACACCCTTAAGATCATCCACCATCCAACCTATAGCCAATTTATGTTTCCTAAGCATAGCAAACAATTTTTCAAGTTCATCACCTTGAAGAGAAGAAGATACGATTACCGGATTCCTCTCGTTTTCATCAAGATATGCGTACTTGAGGTGATCGGGCAATGACTTTAATGCAATCCTAGCTTCCTCTTCCTTCTCCTTGCTTGCTATTTCACCCTCCTTGATTTCCAAGAGCATCTCCTTTGCTTGAGTGTTCATTACTCCTTCATGTTCATTACCTACATCATCAACAACAAAACAATCACTTTCTTTATCTTCATGAAAGTTAGGAATCTCATAATTAGAAGTAAAGAAGGGAATTTCAGCATTTTCAAAAGCTTCTTATATACAAAGCTCTACAACATCAATAGAATTGCAAGAGGAATTCTCCTTTAGATGCTTCATAGCATCTTGGATAGAAAAGTGAAGTTCATCCCCTCCAAGCTTCAAAGTTAGCTCTCCATTATAAACATCAATAACTGCTCGAGCGGTAGCCAATAAAGGTTTTCCTAGAATAAGAGGAATATCTTTATCTTCTTCCATATCAAGAACATAGAAGTCCGCGGGGAATGTGAAATCTTTAATTCTCACGAGTACATCCTCTATAAAGCCATTAGGAATGGTGGTTGATCCATCCGCCAATTGAAGAGTAGTAGATGTTCCTTTCAAGTGACCTTGATTTAAGCTTTTGAAGATAGAGAGTGGAATCAAATTTATACTTGCTCCTAAGTCACATAGGGCTTTGTGAACTACTCCATTTCCCATGTCACAAATAATTGTGAAGCATCCCGGATCTTTCTCTTTTTGAGGTAGCTTTCTTGTCAAAGCATTACTACTCTCCTTAGTCAATTTTACCATTTCCACCCCATCTACTCTTCTTCTCTTGGCTAAAAGATCTTTCATAAACTTTGCATAGTTTGGCATTTGTTCCAAGGCTTCATAAAAAGGAATATTTATATAGAGCTTTTTGAAAACCTCAAGGAACTTGTTGAACTTGTCATCGAGCTTCTTCTTGGCAAACCTTTGGGGATATGGAATGGGCACTACCGTCTTTGGCACCCCCCATTCATCAACTTCTACTTTATTCTTTTTTTCTTTCTCTTCTCTAACTCTCTTCCACTTAGGAACATATGCTTCCTCTTTTTCACTTCCACCCTTTTCTTCTTCTTCCACTAACCCTTCTTCCACCTTTCTTTCCTCTTCTTTTTCACCTATTGGAATAGAGTATTCCATATCAATTCCCTCATCCATATCATCAATCTTCTCCTTTTCTACCCCCTTTTCTTCATCTTCACAACAATTAGGAGCACTAGGTCCTTCATATCTCTTTCCACTTCTTAACTCAATAGCATTACACCCTTCTCTCAATTGAGCTTCAATCAAATAGGACTTGCATTCACGAGCCCTTTGTCCACATTTTCTTGATATTTCCTCCACTTTCACCACCAAGCTCTTTATCTTAGCTCCTTGATCTCGACAAATTGAATCAAACTTTTGATTTGTTGCCTCTATATGCCGATATCCTTCACTTCTTATGTTGTCCAGCTTTTCGAGTATAAGATGGAGTGTTTCATCAATATATGTAGAATTTCCTTGATGGTAGGATGTATAAGGCATGGAGTTAATTGATGGATGATGGGGTTGGTAAGTTCTTTCATTTTGGTGGGTGTAAGGATGGTATGAATATGATGTAGAAGGTTGATTATTTGGTGGATGGTAGGAAGAGTAGTTGTATCGATCCATCTTTCTTTCACAAAATCCTGCAAGAATTTCCAAGTATCAAATTCTCACAATAGTAACCAATCAAAAAGAAAAGAAACAACAAACAACCAATCAAACAAGCCGTCTCCCCGGAAATGGCGCCAAAAACTTGTTCGGTGTAAATGAGTCCTCACGCAAGTGTACGTGTTCGTGATTAGCGTGGTAAGCTTGACCAAGTTTTAATATATCAAACCCAAAGGAGACGAGGATTTGAATGATAATTCGTTGTTTCAATTGGCTAGCTAACAAAGCAATAAAAGGCAAGGGTATCTATCGTCTACTAATTTGTCAAAAGAGTAAACTACCTATCACCTTGTGTTCGCAAAGTGAGCAAATGTGAGGAAATGTACTAGTGTACTATCCTATGTTTCGTGAGTGAAGTATCACTTAATCATTCAATGAGATTGTGTATAATCAATGGACAAGCCTCTCTAACATGCAAAAAGGTTTCCCTAATACATATTAAAGTCTCTAATTGTTCATCTAATTCACTAAAGATAATTCTCACTATCTTAGGAATTTCATCAAACACTTGATATGCATTGGCCTTAATACAAGAGAATTTAGGAAATAAGCTCTACTTTCGCAAGAGACTAACTCCCTAATGGCCCTCTTATCATGTACACATGCAAGCATTCATACAAACCTTCCAATTAGAGAATTGATCATACAATAATTCAAATCATTCAAAAGATCAACATATCACTTCACTACTCCATAGGCATCATACACTAACACATAAAGAAATTAGCTCATGGCTAATTAAGTAAACTTAAGAACAATTATGCTAGGAACATTCATCGTTAAGAAAGAAATGTAAAGAAATTTACCTATTACAATGACAATTGGAAAGATACTATTTACCTCTAAAATGCTAAATTGAAATCCGACAAATGAAATTGAAATTCGATCGGTGAGAATGTAGCCTACAACCAGACGAGCATGCAGGAATAAACGGATCGACGATCACTACGGTAGATTAAAAGTTATCTAAGAATTTGTGAGAAGAACTATTAAGAAACCTCCAAGTAACTACCTCACTCTCTCTCTAATCTAAGAAATGTGTCTTGGATTATGACTTGGCTCTTTTGAGAATCTGATCTTAAGAGTATTTATAGTGCCCACAATGTTTGGTCCAATATGCCCCTCATTAAACGCGTGAAAAGACGAAACTGCCCTTCGAAAATGGAACAACCGAGCCATCGCACAATCTACAGCAGGTGACCGCACGAACCAAGCTCGTGTGAGTGTTCGTGCGGCTCGTTATCACCCGAACCAGAAGTTCGGCGCACGAACGTGGCCCATGGTCGCACGAGTCTGGCCTGTGATCGCTCGAACCTGGCTTCGACTTGTGCGATCGATCCTTGACTTCTCGTTTTCTTCATAGAGTTCTAGAGCTCCGATTGACTTGATTCTTTTTCCATTGCGACCCTCTCTTCGAACTCTTCGACATGGTATCACATTTGTCTTCATTGGATCAACTCACATTTTCTGAACTTTTACGAACTTGCTCGTCTCTTCCTCGTTTTGCTTGTTTTCACCTATAATCAAAATTTTCTAGCCAAAAAAGGTTAATAGCACAATTTATACCATATTAGGGTCAAATATGATCATAAGAACATCAAAACCATATAGAAATGGTTACAAAAATATGTAATTATGACCCTAATCACCTGAGCGGTGCAGAGATGAGAAGAGGAGAGACGATGCTGAGCCCAGAAGATCCAGCTCCAAACCTGAATGATCATCAGGGAGCCGGAGGGAGTCGTCAGATAAGAGGTACACTGATAAAAAGTTTGCTTCTGATGTAGATCAGTGCTACCACTGCAAGAAGACCGGATATTATCAGTATGATTGTCCGGAGCTCAACGCTCGAGAGCGAGAGGATCGGAGAGCAAAGAGAGAGCTCAGGGCATCAGATCGGATAGCTATGCTTGCTGAGGATTCCTCAGATTCAGATGGCCCAGGACGCCGGTCCCCTGAACTCTTCTCCGATGAGGAGTATGATGACCTCTGCCTGATGGCAGATGATGAGGTATGTTCTTCTGCCTCTTCTCCTGATCACGCACCTGAGCTTAGCTCAGACTCAGCAGGAGAACTCGACCTTCAGCTCGCCCTAGAGCAATTGATGGTTGACTTCTCAAGGCTGCAGGAGACTCATACTCACAGAGTGGATGTAAATGCACAACTGAGTGGGGAAAATGATCGGTTCACTGAGTCTCTTAGAGTGAGAGACACTAAGGAAGCCCTCAGGTTAGTAAATCTTCAGGAAGAGTTACTTCATGCTCGAAATAAGTATGATGAAACTCCACTGGATATTGAAAGACTAAAGGGCGTAATCAGCTAGCTGATTGAGACTCGTGATACTGATCTGTTCCTTGCTCAGGAACAGCTGATGATTGATCGAATTACTCTGAGAGTGATGTTCAAAACTGAGTGGCAAGCTCGCCTTTGTGCTGAGAAAACCGCTTGGGATCTTGAGCTGATCTCAAAGGAGAATGCTCATGAAAAACTGGTGCTTCAGTACACCACTGAAATTGAGGCCCTGAAAGAAACAAATGGGCACCTTGAGGATAAGCTGAAGAAGTTACACACATCTTCCCAAGTGGTTGATGACTTAACAAGTTTCTCTCAGCTGGCCGATGGTGCTAAAGCTTAGTTAGGCTATGATTCCTCAAAAGACCCAAAGTGCAAAAAGAAGAGAGGTGCTTCAGGGAGCAACTCTCAGAAGAAGTTTATCCCTGCCCTAATTGACGACAAGAGCCCAAGTGTTGCTCGTTAGGATAAAGGCAAAGGGAAGGAGAAAGTGCCTGAACCTGTCAGGCAAAGGACTGAGGAATCTAGGCCAAAACCTAAGGGAAAGGCCCAGGCTCCTCATCCTGAGCCGAGAAAGAAGGACCAAAGGAATTCCAAGGCTCAGCCTTGGAACCCTCAGGCAGAAAAGAATTCTGCCCCCAGCACCTCTCAGGCTAGGCCTCAGAATGCTCAGGGTAGGAGGAACTCAGGCCGAAGGGAACCTCAGGCTAGGCCAAGGACTACTGAGGTCCAGAGGCCTCAGGCAGGGCACAGGGCCCATCAGGAACGTCCCAATCCTCAGAGGAGAAGGACGAACCAAGTGGCCCCTGAAAGGCAACGGAGACCTGACTCCGGAAACACTCAGGTCAGACCTCAAGTGCCTAGAGGTCAGGCCCGAGCTGCTCCTTCCCAGGACAGACCTCAGCCTAACGTACCCAGGCCAAGGAGGAACAGGAGGCCCGCCCCCAGGAATCAATCCAGGGCTCCTGAAACTCAGGCTGACACACATACACCCTCAACTTCCCAGGCACAAAGGAAGAAGAGGACAGTGTATGTTGATATTTCAGGGAGATATGTTTACACTTCTGATGCCATCAGAATTGTTAAACAAATCTGGATCCCGAAGGGTATGGCTGACACTGTAGGACCCAATACGAGATGGGTACTTGAGGCCTGGTTCTTTTCAGGTCGCTGCGGGCTACAAGAAGAGGAGGGAGGATCAGAAGCTGGACTGGTACTTGGACTCAGGATGCTCCAGGCACATGACCGGTTCTCGTGATCTCCTTCGGGATTATGTAGCTCAGGATGGCCCGCAGGTAACCTTTGGTGATAACTCTAAGGGTTTCACCAGAGGATTCGGAACCCTTGTTATTGGCTCTGTCCGTGTGCTTAATGTATCATATGTTGAGGGACTTAGGCATAACTTACTCTCTGTCAGTCAGTTTTGTGACCGTGGTTATAGTGTAGAGTTTACATCTATCATATGTCTTGTCAAGGACAAATCTACACTGCAGGTTCTGATTACAGGTGTCAGGAGAGGCAATGTTTATTTTGCTGACTTTAAGAGCAGCTCTCCTGAAACTTGTTTAGTCGCTAAGAGCTCTTCTGAGCTCAGTTGGCTTTGGCATAAACGCCTGAGTCACTTAAACTTCAAGATTATTAACAAAATTTCTAGACTTTCTCTTGTAGATGGTCTTCCCAATGAAGTTTTTAGCAAAGACCACGTGTGCGGAGCATGTCAGGAAGGCAAGCAAACCAAAGCTTCATTCAAAGAGAAAGATGCCTTCTCAACTGACAGAGTGCTTCAGCTCCTGCACATGGATCTCTTTGGTCCGATTACTCCTGTCAGCATGAATGGTAGGAAATATACCCTTATTGTTGTTGATGATTATTCCAGGTACACATGGGTTATTTTCTTGCTGAACAAGAAGGATACTCAGGTCAAGCTTCCAGAATTACTCAAGCAATTGAGTACTGAACAGGGTCAGAGCATCGTCAGGATCAGATCAGATCGGGGAACAGAATTTATTAATTCTATTATAACTGACTTCTGTACTGACCTTGGTAATGCTCATGAGACTTCTGCAGCCAGGACCCTTCAGCAGAATGGGGTAGCTGAGAGAAGGAACCAGACCTTGAAGGAAGCTGCCCAGACCATTTTGGCTGAGTCAGGACTGCCCAAGAAGTACTGGGCTAAAGCAATCAACACTGCTTGCTACACTCAGAACCGATCTATGCTGAACAAACAACATGCTCAGACACCATATGAAACTTGGAATAAAAGGAAGCCTCGCATCTCCTATTTCCATATTTTTGGGTGTAAGTGTTTCATCCTGAACAATGGGAAAGACCAGCTGAAAGCCTTTGATAGCAAATCTAATGAGGGAGTTTTTTTAGGATACTCCTCAGTCAGTAAAGCCTTCAGGGTGTATAACTGTCGGACCCTTTGTGTGGAGGAAACACCTCATGTTGTGTCTGATGAGACTACATCAGTGCGTAGATAATAGGTTCCGAGTCCTGACACAGAGGGGGTTACCAAGAGGGTGACAAGACTGAGCCTGAAGAATCCTGAATTCAAGATCAAAATGGTGAATGCTCCCAAGGGATAGGATGATAATAATGATGATCAGGATGGACCTCAGGCCAACCCTCAGCAAACCCCAGCCTCGGAAAATGTTGAGTCTCAGACGGAGGCACAGACTCAACCTGAGGTATGTACTGTCGGTGATGATGCTTCTGCACCTGAGACAGTTACTGAGTCCAACTCTGTAGGGGGAAACAATGTCCCTGATATTGTGCAACCCTCAGAAAATGACTTAGTATCCCCTGTTCTTGCTCGTTCTGCTTCTTTGCCTGTTATTATCGAGACTAACATTTCAGGATCAGGCGAGGGAACTTCAGCAGCTCCCAGTGCAGCCGTCAGCAGGAGGCGGTGGCTAGATGATCACTCATTGGCTGACATCATTGGTGAAGTCAATGAGGGGGTCAGGACAAGGTTATCCTTTGGTGAGAGTGCTATGTTCTGTTGTTTTCTGAGTGATCAGGAACCTAAGAACGTAGAAGAAGCTCTTGCTGACTCCAACTGGATCTTAGCCATGCAGGATGAGCTCAATCAGTTTGAGCGGAATCAGGTTTGGGAGTTAGTTGATAGATCTAGGCGTCAACATGTGATTGGCACCAAGTGGGTCTTCAAAAACAAGAGGGATGAGAAAAATGTTGTTGTCAGAAACAAGGTCAGACTCGTGGCAAAGGGTTACTCTCAGGCCGAAGGAATCGACTATGATGAGACCTTTGCTCCGGTCGTAAGATTGGAAGTAATCGGGTTGTTTTTGGCATATGCAACATTCAAGAAGTTCAAATATCAGATGGACGTGAAGAGTGCTTTTCTGAATGGTGTACTAAACGAGGAGGTGTATGTTGAGCAACCTCCAGGGTTCGAAGTTGGAAATAAGGTATATCACCTGAAGAAAGCCCTTTATGTCCTAAAGCAAGTTCGAGAGCTTGGTATGATACATTTTCCCAGTTCCTGATAGACCACGGGTTTGTGAAAGGAACAGTGGACAAGACCCTCTTCCGGATTTCCGAAGGGGAGGACATCCTCTTGGTTCAGATTTATGTGGATGACATAATATTTGGATCTCCTAATCTGAAGCTTTGTGAGAAATTCTCCAAGCTGATGACTGGGAAGTTTGAGATGTCAATGATGGGAAAAATGAACTTCTTTCTGGTCTCCAAGTCAGGTAATCTGACTCCGGAATTTTCATAAATCAGTCCAAGTATGCGAGGGACTTGATTCAGAAATTTGGAGTTCAGTCCAGCAAAGTCTCACGTATTCCCATGAACATAAATGAGAAGCTGGATCCTGACAAAGAAGGAGCCTCAGTGAATCAGACTGAATATAGGGCACTGATTGGATCTTTATTGTACCTGACTGCAAGTCATCCTGACATCACCGATGCAGTCTGAGTTTGTGCAAGATATCAGTCTGATCCGAAGAAGAGTCATCTAGAGAGTGCCAGAAAGATATTGAAATACCTGAGAGGTAATGTCAATTTAGGACTTTGGTATCCCTCTGATGACAACCTAGAACTGACTAGGTATTCAGATGCAGATTATGGAGGCTGTAGGCTGGATAGGAAATCAACTACAGACACATGTCAGTTTCTAGGGAGTAAACTGATCTCTTGGTTTTCTAAGAAGTAAACCAGTGTTGCAACGTCTACTACTGAGACTGAATATATGGCGGCAGGCAGTTGTTGCTCCCAGATCCTTTGGTTGAAGCAACAACTGAGAGACTACCAAATAGAGGCCTCTGAAGTCCCAATTTATTGTGACAACAATAGTGCCATTGCCATATTCCAAAACCCAGTATTACACATTAGGTGTAAGCATGTAGACATCAGGCATCATTTTATTAGAGATCATGTTGAAAAGAAGGATATAAGGATGGAGAGAGTTCCTACTGATAAGCAGAGAGCTGACATCCTGACTAAGGCTTTGCCTGAAACCAGGTTTGTTGAGTTGTCAGTAGAGTTAGGACTCCTTGACCCAGGCTTAGGAGATTCAGTATGAATCTCAGTTCAGTATGCATAAGGTCAGGGGGAATGACTAACTAGGACTCAGTATGAAGGAATCTCAGAGAGAGAGTGAATGGTTGTAGGGGGAATACTCAGTGTAAAAGGATGATCAGTTTAGACTGACTAAGATTCAGGACACAGATTTCAGGACTTGTCATCCTAATAGGACCAACAAGTGGTATCAGTCAGATAGCAAAATCTGAATGACTGGTATGTTTCCTGAATTATTTTTAGTCATCATATCTTGCTTGCATCATCCTTGATACTGTTTGTCGTGTTGTCAAATCAAATCTTTTTATCATTTAATCTCAGCCATTCATTTAATATTCAGTTATTATTTAATGCAAATTATTTGAATTAAATACGGACATGCTCTGACGTGCATTTAATGCAAAATGGGCGGGAACGGTTTCTGATAAAGTTTTGAATCATTAATTTTGAAAACCGAAGAGGCTCAATCCGCATCCATGCATCTTGCGTTTTAATCTTAACCATTGAATCTCATAAGTCATAATTTCTGAGCCATCCGATTAAAACTGAATTTTTGTATAAATAAGGGAAGTTTTTTTGTCATTGCGACCTTTACGCACTCAAATATTTTTCTTGCTATATTTCTCTCTACAAATCTTTTTCTTTATATCTTCAAATCATCATTTATGGATTCTCCTTCTGCCGATTCATTCTTTGGAAATCTTTTCCATTTACGGAATGAAATTCACTGGGAACCCTATGGTGATTTTTCTTCTAATCATCCAGACATTTTGCCTGTGAAGGAATTTTTTGTAAATGCAGGACTTTTACAATTCATCACAGCAAAGCCCAAAAAACTCCATCCTCGATTTGTTGCTGCTTTCTACCTGAATATGGCACAGAACAAGGACACCCAAGAATGGGAATCGTGCATTCCCTTGACCTCTTGTGTGAAGAGAAAGGATGGTGAGGATGAGATGGTGAGGGATTGGGTCACCATCAACATCAGGCAGAAGATTAAGGAAGTCTTCAATCTGCCTGATTCTGGAATCAGCCCGGTTGACTATGGAGTTTGTGATGAGAGGGATTATCTCCAGTCTCTCTGCGATGGAGTTGTTGCCCTGAAGTCAGGTTTGAACAAGTCCGTTCTGAGGACTACCAACCATCACTTCTTCGACCTGACTAGTCAGGGAGTGATGGGGATTGCTGGAGGGTTAGAGCAGATCTCTAGGCCAAAGTTGTATACAATGATGGCAATCAAGGATGCAGCTGTGCAAAGATTCAACTGGGAGAAATACTTCCTTCAGTTAATGGTGGCTGAGAAGAGTAAGATCAAATAC
The DNA here is from genome assembly GCA_026898435.1 of Prunella vulgaris. NCBI lineage: Eukaryota > Viridiplantae > Streptophyta > Magnoliopsida > Lamiales > Lamiaceae > Prunella > Prunella vulgaris. The sequence continues at coordinate 1,152,358 of JAPKLY010000096.1, forward strand.
TCGCCAGAGGGTCAGGCAACATTTGATGCCAAGATGCACTTTGGCACGAAGATCTCTCTGATCTGAGAGACGCTGGCTCTCGGAGATGTTGATCAAGCTCAATCTCTAGAGATTCCAGCAAAGATTGATCTTTTCAGATCTTTCTCTGGTGATGCTGGCACTCAGAAGAAGAGGAGCAGAACCTTGAAGACGAAGGGTCAGGCGAGCAAGGCTCAAGCGACCGAGGCTAAGGCTCAGATGAGCACGACTCAGGGAGTCAAGGCTCAGGCAAGCAAGCCTACTGAAGACAAGGGTTCAAAGCCAGCAGGGGACAAGTCCAAATCTTCCAAACCCAAACAACTCTAGCTAAACTTCCTTTATCCCGGATCAGGAGGATCCAAGAGAGTTGTGGAAGAGAAGAAAGCTCAGCCTAAGAAAGAGTCATCTCAACCTGAGTCGGAACCTCAGCAGGAAATTCTGGAAGGGGAAACTACTCAGTTTGTTCTTGTGGTTGCCCCTATTTCAGCCATTCCAGAATCTACACCCTCAGATCCAACGCCGTTTGTTTATGAGCAAGATGTGGCGAGTGATCTGATTCAGCAGGTCGTGACCGAATATCAGCATGAAGAGGTCAGATCTGAAGAAGGTTTGGGGGAACCCAATCAGGGGGAACCCATTGCTGAGAAGGAAGCTGAAAGAGTTCAGGCTGATGCTCCGTGGCCCTTTCCCGCACCTGATGAGAACTCTCTACCTGACTTTGAGGTCGTAGCGAGGGGAAGGGCAGCTGACGTGGTGGATCGGAAGTTCCCTGATATCTCTGAAGCTCAGAAGGAGACGGTGGTGCAGCTCCGCACTTATGCAATGATCAGGACTGCCACCTGGCCTGAAATTGACGAGCTGACCAAGGTGAATGTGTGAACACGCTGGCTGATGATGAAGCAGCCTTGTTTGATCACTTTCAGGTAAATTCACTAAATCACCTGATTCGTATGCCCAACTTTATCAAAACAGTCCGAAGGATTTATCCTGAGGCATCAGCTGCTGAGCCCGAGCAAGAAAGAGTTGAGATGGAACTGGCTGTGGTTCCACATGCTGAGGCTCAGGGAGAGAATCAGGTGGTTGGGCAAGAAGTGGATCAGCCTGGGAAGGATGTTGGGAGAAAGAGAAGGAAGGTAAGAAGGAGGTGATTGAGATTGCTGATAATGAAACTGTTCAGCAAGGTGCGACTGATGTGATCAGTGCACCACCAGATGTCGCACCCTGTAGACCCAGGGCTGCTGAGGGTTATCGGGATAATCTGAGCTCACTCGTTAAGATCCCCGTAGGTGCAATTCAGAAAAGATGGGCTTGGAGATGGACACTCAGTGGAATCAACTGTCGGCTCAGTGTGCACAATACGAGGATTAACAGGTTTAATATGACTGCAAACCTGGCTAATAATCGTGTGAAAAAGGTGGAGCTGGATCTGAACGAAATGGGAAGGGATATGAACGCTGCAATCGATCTTCTCGGAGAGGTCAAAATAAAACACTCAATAGATCTGACTGTTATCACTGAACAGGAAAAAGGGGCCATTCGGAGTTGCAAGCAAATGGTCTCTGATGTCAAAACTTAGCAGGAGTCGAAGCTAGCTACTTTTCTTGATCAACAACTGAATGAAAGGGTTGATCAGTTGGTTGATGAAAAGTTAGCCAAGCTGAACTGCTGAGTGAAATGGCCAATCAAGAGAAGAAGGAGATCGAAACTGCTCTGGACTCCAGGATGGAGGGCTTTGAAGGCCGACTGAAGTCAGAGCATAATCAAGTAGTGAAGGAGTTGAGTTTCGGTCTGAGGGGAATGGCTAGTCAGATTGGACAACTTCAGGGCAAGCAGCAGGAGATGGCGGATCAGTTCAAGATGCTGGCTAGTTCGGTTGAAGAGGTGGTTGACAAAATCAACTCTGATGATGCCAAAAAGGGGGAAGAAGGGAAGAAGCAAATTAGTAAAGGCAAAAAGAAGATCTTCCCCCCTGAACTGAAAGCTATGGACAGAAAGAGAACAAGGTCCGTTTCTACCACTGAAGCTGCTGAAGGCTCAGATTCGAAGAGGATGAGGTCCTCTGAAGATCCTGCCCTGGAGTCCATATACACTGAGATGGAGGAAGGACTACATCCTGGAACAACCACTCAAAAGGAACTGGTACTGACTGAGTCGGAGAAGCAGGCGAAGTTGAAGGAGTTGACGCTGCTCAGTCAGATCCAAAGGCTGAAAGAGTCCAACGAGTACCTGACTTCGCAGGTTCAGAAGAAGAAGTCTGTGCCTTCTGGATCTCGGAAGAAGACTCAGAGGAAGTTAGTGGTTAATCCAGGTCAGGGCCCTCCTCCAGTTCAGTTCGTAGAGGATTTCATTCCGATTGAGATGTTGGAGGTTTGGATTCCGATCCGGAATAGATGGGCCTATCTATTCTATGTGGTGGGGTTGTGGGACGATCTAACTGAAGATAAAGACGTTATACTCCATCACTGGATGGCACAGGAGCATCCTGATCTATGGGCTGAGATAATCAGAAATGCTGACTCTGAAGGTGTAGAGATCGCTCCTCCGGAATTCATCAAGTATCCTCCTCCACTCTTCAGGAACTCCAAGCAACTGGACCGGAAGGCAATTTTTGAAGAAGTCGTCAGGGTAGGACGCGTTGCCGGTGCAGTTGGTGATCGGAATAGGATGAAGCAGATCCTGAACCAAGTCTTGGAGATGTATGAGATTCCTCAGGCTGCTTGGGATAAGGACGAAGAAGAGATATCAGGAGTTAGTTGTTCAGGAAATTTTTGTAATAGCTTCAGGATGCATGTACTTTCAGATTTATCAATGAAGTTATTTAATGTTTCCTGAGTACAACTTCTTGTTGACTCCTGAATTTACTTTTCAGTATCCATATAAAGAACTGTACTACCCTATTCCTTGTTTTCATCTTATAGACTAAGTGCCTAGTTTGTCAGAAGGTACTGAACTTATTTCACTGACTAAGTCAGTTGATTGTCTAGATGAATAGGAATTTGCTTAAGGGTTTTGGCATCACCAAAAAGGGGGAAATTGTTGGGACAATCTGAATATTTTGATTAGATCCCAAAACCCCTGATGAATTTTCCAAAGTACAGTTGTTCAGGATAGTCTAGTTCAGGATAGTCAGGTTAGGGATTCAGTTCAGGGGGAACGTGTTGAAGACTGAAGGAGATTGGAGTCGACCCAATTTACTGAAGTCTGAAGTGCAACTCGCCCTGAAGAAGGTCAGAGTCAGTCTTACTTAAGATTGCCTGAACTGAAGCTGAAGACCGAAGTTTGAAGATCCATCCTGAACACCATTGGCTGATGTTTCTACTGAGTACACTAAGCATGCTCAGGACAGAACTTAGTCAGTGAAGAGTAAGTGTAACCTATCAGGCTGAGCTGAATGCTCGTAAGACCTGACTTAGGCCTTGAGTCAGTTTATTTGACTCATGTAAGACCAAAGCAAAAAGGTTACACATACTGGGCTGAATAACCTATCAGGCCGAGCTGAATGCTCGTAAGACCTGACTTAGGCCTTGGTTCAGTTTACCTGAATCATGTAAGTCCAAAGCAAAAGGTTATTTATGCTATGGGACAAAGAGACAAAGAGAATGTCAGTAAGACTCCAATAAAGACAAACATTCAGGCTGAGTAATTAACAAGAGACTCAGAGTATTGAATGTACGAGGAGGACAAGTGTCAGATGGTCTACTAGCCGTTTGTACGGAGAGCCAATGATCTTGTGACACGCATGTACGGAGTCTGCGCAGCAGTTAATGCGGCATTTAATGCGTCTCAGAGTTGCAGGCGGAGGGACAAAATTGCCAGATTAAGCATGGTGATTAGGTCAACAGTACATCTAGCCTGCAACCACCCTAAAATAGGAAAGATTTGGGTAGATCTCCTCCAACGGATCTATTTTGAATCTTGCCTATAAATATGGAGAGCCTTGCACCCATTCAAGGCTAACGGGAAATTTCCAAGCGAAAGCTCTCAAGAATCCAAGCACTCAAAGCATACTTTGAACAACACTCTGCAATTAAATTTCCCTAGTGTTGTAGTAGGATTCACTCTGTATTTGCTTAGATCGATAGCTCTAATATTTAGCATTGTTTTGTATTGCTAGAGCTATCTTAGTTGGTAACCAAGAATACCAAACCACTCAGGGTGTGAGATTGGTTGGTTAGAAGGACTGGGACTTATAAAACCACCCAGTGGTCAGTTCCTAAGAGAGGAAGTTGGCTATTCGTGTCCCTTGGCACGTAAAACCCAAGTACCTATCCTCAGTGTTTTGAGGATAGCTTCCTGTTAACTCAGGCCGTGGACGTAGGAGTTGGTTATCTCCGAACCACGTTAAAAAGACCCTTGTGTGCTGATTTACTTTCGTGTTCAGGATCATAATTGTCATTCATATTAAACTGAACATACTGCATTGTTTTGATATTCAGGCTGAATCAATTATCCTGAATCTGAATACTGTGCACCAGCCTTAATCACCGTTTACTAAGCAAACTCAGAGAAAATGTTTTCAGAAATTAAAACGAGTAGAAACTAAGGGTTCACATTTTCGCACGTACTCTAGCTTACTGAGATAGTAGTCCAACTGACTTGCTTCTGAGCAGTCAGTAGGTTTGTTATCTCTACTGAGCTTCTGAGCACATCACTCACACTCAGCTTATCTGACTCACTACTGAATTGTCCCTGCTGCCCCTATGGTCCTTCAGTTTACTGAGTAACTTCAGGATCTTCCTGACTGAGAGTGTAAGAGCATTTTTCTGAATATTCAGAAAAATCTGACATCAGTGTATCCCCCCCATACACTGATTATACTCGTTTCGGGACCAACAGCTTTATATACCAAATGTTTCCGATATCGGACCAACATATACAACATTCTTGATCAATAGAAAACAAGAATACATACTAAAGATAGTGAGAAGATATTTACTCTCAACTATTAAATAATTCCACTTTTTTTTTTCTCCCAAGAAGCATTCACTTGCTTCCACAAAAGTTAACAGAAAACTAAAAAAATCAATAAATAGTCTGCGAACACGAATAAAAGGAAAATATCTATGAAGAAAAGAAGGTCTTATCAAAACCCATTAATTCTACTGTAAGATTCAATCTTTACTACTACAAATGTATTTATTTATTTAAAAATTATTAAATTAGGAAAGAATTTAAGAAAGATTTTTGTTAGAAATGGGCCAGGCTGGCCGGTACCGATCCATCGGGCCATGAGATTCTATTGGACCGGGTCAGGTCGGGCCGATTGTCCATCATACCATAAATTTTTAAGCCCATCTTATCCATAAAATTGAACTTTTTGGGCTAGCCCACTAGGCCGGGCCGGTTTGGACAGTTATAATCTAGAGTGAGGGATTTCTATTATTTTAAGAAAATTATATTTGGCACGAGTCTCGATTTCCCGATTATACTATTTGATTATTTTCAGCCATCTGATACTACACACCTATATAAGTTTATGCCCACAAAAGTCATTGTACACGTTTGGAGATTACTTTGAAACATATTACTGATAAAATGCAACCTAAAAAGAATTAATGCAATGGAATAAAATGGCAATATATTTATGTCCTATGTGCCTAGGAGACGGAGCGACACTTCTTCTTCAAAAGCAACGTGTCTCACTAGGTATGAATAAATTTTTATTGATTGGACGTTTCTATGGTGTTACATTATCAACCACTTCTAAACTTGATAGGAAATAAACGAAGCTTAAGATGGAGGAAAGGTAGTTCATTGCAACAACTATTTGGTTGTGCATTGTGTGAGTATTGTTATAAGAAAGAAACATATCGATCTTTAGATATATTATTTTTTAAAAATAAAGTGGTAGATGAGATAAAAACGAAACTTTGGAGCTTGTGTATTATAAATAGTTTAATTTGTTCAAATTTTTCTTATCTTTATTGGTTAGTAAATTCTTAAATAATTTTAGATTGTTGATTTGTTAATTAAACGAAAGAGTATGTCTTATACCCATGCTTGGATTCTATTTTAATAAAGGTTTTTTTTAACTGGTAAAAAAATATTATTATAATATTCATATAAATAGTAAAGTAAAAATTATATATAAGATGGAGAGAGTAATACTTTGAACATAAAAAATATTATTTGATATACTAAATGTTATTCGTAGAATGTTCGTTGTATAATTTTTCGTGCAAATTCTTTATCATTGAGTGATGGATATCAGATAGAGCCATGTGAAAATATCAGAAAAAGTTATTGTTTTATTAAATAATTAAATTAGTAATTAGTATATAATTATAAATAAATTCAGTATGGTTTGAAATTTTATAAGATAATTGTAAATAATTTTTTTAAACTGTGAAAAATAATTTTAAAAACAATTTTCATATTTCAAAATAGACACTCACAAAAAATATAACCACGCACGGCGGCACAGTTTGATTGACCTCCCATTTTGTTGTTTTATAATAAGAGTAGTATATGCAATGTATAAAGGTATTTATTAGCTGTAATATTAAATGAGGAAATGACATTTTTCTCTTCTTACTTTTATCTGAATATGATACATATTATATACCCGTCCCACGAAAATTCGCATACTTTTTTTATTTGGACGTCCCACACAAATTTATATACTACTAAAAAAGAAAATATGAATTTACGTGCACACTCACAAATCTATATATATATTTATTCATATGACATTTCTTTATATATAAAACTAATTTTTTTTAAAAATATGCTGTCTCATAATATGCAAATTTCTATGGGACAGAGGGAGTACTAATACAGCAGCCAATTTTTCAATATGACATAGGGTGCAATTTATCAATATGACATATGTCAATTGCCCGGGACATAGCCATAGCCCACTGTAATCTCTGGATAATGCAGCTTTGAATTTTGGGTCAGATAAATTTATGTTGAAATATTAAAGATTTATTTTGGAGGTTCAATTTTGTGGGCTCTCAATTTCAAGTATTTATCACTCGAAAGTCGAAATCATACATCCTTTGATTTGTATTCTAAATTATTGTAGGGCCAACAGCTGATATTTGAGTGTAGTTCAAAAATTTCCTTAAATAAATCATTGAATGTAAATTATACTTAACTTATTATGAATTTAATCTATAAGGTTATTATTAAATGCCACATTTTTTTAATTAAATTGATTATTAAACTGGACAAGACACTGATTACTAATCTAATAGGCTTCATTCACTGTGAAAATAGACTTTACTTATGTACATTTAATTTCCTTATTATTTAATTAAAAATAAAACAAATGCCACTTATAAAAGTTTAAACTAAAACTTATAAGTTTCATTTTAAAATATGATAGTGCTGTGGTACCGTTGAGTTGAAGTATTGTTCGAAGTGTGGCGACACTCAAGACAACACTTAATGTGTTCAGAATATTGTAGAGAGAATAAGTAAACAGCGGAAGACTTTTGAACACAAGGATTAACTCAATCTTTCCACAAACTAAAATTAGTTTGTGGCGGCCTCAAGGCTGAAATATCACTAACTTGGAAAAAGTGATTACAAAAACAAATTTGAGACTTGGAAACATTCCTTCCAAATCTCAAACATAAAATCGGATAAAATATCCAAACAAGTTCCCAAATGGCAAACCTAGATTGTTAAGTCTAAGCTTACTTCAAGCATATACTACCACACCCCGTGAATAGCTCAGCAAAACGTATGGGATAATAATATACACGAGTGTTGTACTAAGTGTGACAACACATGTGAAATCACTACACTAAAACCGTAAAAATGGATTTCGATTTATGCGCTATGCTTCAGTATGTAGTGAGGGCTCTCTCTCTTGGTTTCTGGACGTATTCCTCATCTATTTATAGACTTGGAATAATGATCCATCCACCAATGAAGTGGAAATTATGGAGAGAAGTTGAGATCCACTTTTGTAGGAGTTGAGGTAACTTCCATGTAACTTCCTTTCTTTAACTCTCGGTTCTCTGATTCCAGGTTCTTCCACCATGTTCCAGATCCTTCCAGGTGCATCAAGAATATTCTGGGTCATGGGAATAACTGTCGTTGACCATCCTTGACCAGGGATAGCACCAAGGACAACCATCGAGGCAACACTAAGCAGTTGATTACTGGAACATGTTTCCTGAAGGATGATGACCTGAAATGATAGCAAAGACAATTTGAACAACACTAAGGAGTTAGTTGTTAGAACAAATATAAGAAGAATGTCCTGGAGGATAGGTGTGATTCCAGATGTGATGACACTGGTTTCAACACTCACATCTTCAGATATTATTATCCATTGCTCACCATTTTGTGCCTATTGACCTTTCATTTGGCTATCCACACTTTAAGCCATTTTCCTTCCTTTTTGGAACTCTCTTGTCCCTATGATTAGTAGAGTGAAAAGTAGGAACGAAGATTACTGATATGATGAAGAACATGGTGGCCTAAAGTGGAAGATATGAAAAATTTTATGCATGGATTGAAATTTTTTTAAAAAGGCAAGTGCTAGCAAAGCATGAGAAAAAGTTAACTTTTGTTGAAAATATGGTCAAGTTCACCTTTATTTTGAGTATGGCAATTAATTGCAAAGAAAGGGAAGAATGATCTTGAAAGTGTGGTTTTGAAGAGCATAAAGAATGTGCACAATTGCATGAAGATGTGAATGACTATTACTTGATTCCTTCTATGCGTTACTAATCATACTTAGTTACTCTTATCCATATCTATCCTTCCCTACCAAAGAGCCAACATTACAACCTTATGAAAGTCCTCATTAATGTGTGAATGATTCATCATTTCAAGTGGTGGAGAATTTGAGACTTGAACCAAGCTTATGGTAGTATTTGTATCATGGTGTGAGATTTGACTGAACTCAAACACTTGAGAGATGAGCTATACACTTCTATGTGAGGATCATGACTTGTTGATTTGACAATTTGTTAATTGATTCGATTTTGATTGTTGATTTGATGATATTGCATTTTAGACTTGTTTGATATTGAGCTATGATTCTATGGAATTTGATTGTGTGCTTGATGCTTCATTGATACAATTATTCCCCTATCTTATCGCTTCATTGCTCGAGGACGAGCAACAATCTAGTTTGGGGGTATGATTAGGGTTATAATTGTATCTTTTTGCATCCATTTTTATATGGTTTTGACGTGCTTATATTCATATTTTACCCTAAAATGATATACTTTGTGCATTTAATCCCTTTTGGCTAGGAAGTTGTGATTGTAGGTTAAAACGAGCAAAATGAGGAAGAAACGAGCAAGATCGAGAAAAGTCCTAAATTCTTGAGTTAAGCCAATTGGTTCAAATGATATACCATGTTGAAGAACTCAAAGAGAGGGTCACAACGTAAAAAGAATCGAGTCAATCGGAGCTCTAGAACTCAAGAAATGAAGAAAAGAACTTGCTAGGCATGACATCCTCACAACTCAGCAGCACGTGACTTGAAGTCGCGCGCCCGTTGCCTGAGGCGGCAGCTAAGAGGCCGCACGAGTGTGGTCGGCAGTGAGCAAGCTTGTGATCGGTAGCAATGGACTTGTGTCGACCAAGCTGTCGATTAAAATCGGCAGCACCTATGCTTGTGGTCGGCAAAATACGATTTTTCAGGGCTATTTTTATATTTTCGAGCGTTTTAATGAAGGGGACTTTGGACTAAACATTGTGGGCACTATAAATACCTCAAGGATCAGATTCTCAAAGGAGGATCTTCATTATTCCAAGTTCTTAGATTAGTTTAGAGAGAGAATTAGGTAGTTACTTAGTGGGTTATTAGATTTTCTCATACTTCTTTCTACAATAACTTTTGATCCATCCATTGGATCTTTAATTTGTTTGTTCTATTAGCTTAGTCTTGTTATTAGCTACTATTCTACGGTTCGATTTTCGTTTTCAAGCTTTGGATCAAGAGTAAGAATTTTGGAGGTTTGTAGATTGTATTCAATTTCTCCACATACGGTAAGATTCCATTTAATTCTCTTGATTTAATTCTTAATCATGATGTTTAGAATGTTAATTGTTGTTTTCCATTTCCAGTTAGCCATGGGCTAATATCCTTGTTGCATGGTTGTATGAATACTATGGTGAATTTAGTCTCTTGTTAATCCTATGTGTTGGGACAATCTGAGTGTTTTGATTAGATCCCAAAACCCCTGATGAATTTGCCTAAGTATAGTTGTTCAGGATAAAACAATTCAGGATAGTTAGGTTAGAGATTCAGTACAGGAGGACCATGCTGAAGACTGAAGAATATTGGAGTTGACCTATTTTACTGAAGTCTGAAGTGTAAACCATCCTGAAGGAGTCAGTCAGTCTCGCTGAAGATTGTCTGTTCTGAAGCTGAAGATCGAAGCCTGCTGATTCATCCTGAAGTCAATCCTGAAGTACCATTGGCTGATGTTTCTACTGAGTACACTAAGCATACTCAGGACAGAAGTCAGTCTGTGAAGAGTAATTATCACCTATCAGGTTGTGCTGAATGCACTTAAGACCTGACTTAGGCCTTGGTTCAGTTCACCTGAATCCTGTAAGTCCGAAGCAAAAAGGTTACACATACTGGGCTGAATAACCTATCAGGCTGTGCTGAATGTACATAGGACCTGACTCAGGCCGTGGTTCAGATCACCTGAATCATGTAAGTCCAAAGCAAAAGGTTATTTATGCTATGGGACAAGAGACAAAAAGAATGTCAGTTAGACTCCATTAAGACACACGTTCAGACTGAGTTATTAACAAGAGACTCAGAGCATTGAATGTACGAGGAAGGACAAATGTCTGAAGGTCAACTAACCGTTATAGCGGAGAGCCAATGATCTTTCGACACGCATGCACAGAGTTTGTGCAGCATTTAATGCGGTATTTAATGCTTCTCAAAAAGTTGCAGGTGATGTGACAACTTGCCAGAATAAGCATGGCGGGTAGGTCAAACAGTATTTGTAGCCTGCAATCTACCTAAAATAGGAAAGATTTGATTTGATCTCATCCAACGGATCTATTTTGAATCTTGCCTATAAATATGGAGAACCTTGCACCCATTCAAGGTTAACGGGAAATTTCCAAGAGAAAACTCTCAAGAATCCAAGAACTCAAAGCATATTATAAACAACACTCTGCAATTAAATTTCCCTAGTGTTGTAGTAGGATTCACTCTGTATTTGCTTAGATCGATAGCTCTATTATTTAGCACTGTTCTGTATCGCTGGAGCTATCTTAGTTGGAAACCAGAATACCAAACCACTCAAGGTGTGAGATTGGTTGGTTAGAAGGACTGGGACTTGTAAAACGCCCAGGGGTCAGTTCCTAAGAGAGGAAGTTGGCTACTCGTGTCCCTTAGCACGTAAAACCCAAGCACCTATCCTCAGGGTTTTGAGGATAGCTTCCTGTTAAATCAGGTCGTGGACGTAGGAGTTGGTTATCTCCGAACCACGTTAAAAAGTCCCCTGTGTTCTGATTTACTGTTCTGTTCAGGATCATAATTGTCATCATAATAAACTGAACATCCTGCATCGCTTTTCTATTCAGGACTGAATCAATCATCCTGAATCTTAACACTGTGCACTCAGCCTTAACCACCAGTTTACTAAGCAAACTCAGAGAAAATGTTTTCAGAAACTAAAAACGAGTAGAAACTAAGGGCTCACTTTCCGCACTCACTCTGACTCACTGAGATAGTAGTCCAACTGACTTGCTTCCAAGCGCTTAGTAGGTTTATTATCTCTACTGAGCTTCCGAGCACTTTGCTCACACTCAGCTTATCTGACTCGTTACTGAACTGTCCCTGCTGCCCCTGTGGACCTTCAGCCTACTGAGTACTTCAGGAAATCCTGACTGAGTGTGTTAGAGCATTTTTATGAGTCTTTCAGAAAAATCTGACATCAGTGTATTCCCACCCCATACACTGATTATACTCGTTTCGGGACCAACAAGTGGTATCAGAGCAGTGGTTCAAAAGATCACTGACTGAACTGAGGAGAAACTTTTGGTGGTCTACTGAACTGGTCTTGTTTCTGAAAAACTGCATATCATGGCATCCGGTTCTAAACGCCTCGAGGGCAATCTTCCTGAATTCTCTATTGACAATTATGACTGTTGGAAATTCAGGGTACTTGCACATCTCTACTCTATCCATGATCAGATGCCACAGGTGATCGAGCATGGCTCAATCAGATTTATGAGAAATCTTCAGACGATCTGGCCCGTTGCTGGCAATGTACCTGTTCCAGCCACCGGAGATGAAGAGGTGGAGAGGTCCGCTCTTAATTCTGATCAGATTAAGCAAATCGGACTGGATAATGTTGCTAAAAACATTATACTCCACATCGTTTCTTATGAGAATTCGGTCAGACTCATGCATCTGAAGACTGCAAAAGAAATCTGGGATACTTTGAGAGAGATGAGTGAGGGATCAGAAAAGATCAAGGAGAACAAGAGAGATCTTGCAATTAGGAAGTTCGAAGCCTTCCGGATGCTAGAGGGAGAATCCATCGATTAGATGGAAGCTCGGTTCATTAAGATGATAAACGAGCTAGCAACCCTTGGGAAGGAGTTTCCGAAGAGGGAGGTGTCTTCTAAAATCCTAAATTGTCTCCCTAAAAGATGGGACACAGGAGTAATCTTGTTAAAGAATACTCAGGACCTTACAAACATTCCTTACTCTCACCTATTCTCAGAGTTGAAGGCTCTGGAATTCGACCTCGATAAGAGGAAGAAGGGTGCTGTCAGTGAGGAAGTTAGTGAGGAGAAGACTCCTGAAAAGGAAAAGAGCGTGGCTCTTAAAGCTACTCCTCAGCCTGAGGCTGGATCTGGCTCCAAGTCTCTGAAGGACATGAACAAAGATGAGCTAGCCTTGGAGTACAGCCTGATGGCACGGCGATTCGAGAAACTGAAATCTTGTTTTGGCAGGTATAAGAAATTTTATACTGACACTCGTGATCGCAGGTACTCCAGCCCCAGGAGATCTAGCCCTCGAAGAGAAGAAAGGAGGGGTTCAGATTCCAGGAGGGATCGTAACGAGCCTGAGAGACGAAGAGATGAGAAGAGGAGAGATGATATGCCCAGTAGATCCAGCTCCAAACCTGAACGATCATCAGGGAGCAGGAGGGAATCATCTGATAAAAGGTACACTGACAAGAAGTTTGCTTCTGATGTAGATCAGTGCTACCACTGCAAAAAGACCGGACACTATCAGTATGATTGTCCGGAGCTCAGTGCTCGTGAGCGAGAAGATCGGAGAGCCAAGAGAGAGCTCAGGGCATCAGACCGGAGAGCGTTGCTTGCTGAGGATTCCTCAGATTCAGATGGCCCAGGACGCCGGTCCCCTGAACTCTTCTCCGATGAAGAGTATGATGACCTCTGCCTGATGGCAGATGACGAGGTATGTTCTTCTGCCTCTTCTCCTGATCACGCAACTGAGTTTAGCTCAGATTCAGCAGGAGAACTCGACCTTCAGCTCGCCCTAGAGCGATTGATGGTTGACTTCTCAAGGCTGCAGGAGACTCATACTCACACAGTGGATGTGAATGCACATCTGAGTGAGGAGAACGATCGGTTAACTGAGTCTCTCAGAGTAAGAGATACTGAAGAAGCCCTCAGATTAGTACATCTTCAGGAAGAGCTACTTCATGCTCAAAACAAGCATGATGAAGCTCCACTGGAGGTAGAAAGACTGAAGGGTGTAATCAGCTCACTGATTGAGACTCGTGACACGGATCTGTTCCTTGCTCAGGAACAACTGATGATTGAGCGAATTGCTCTTAGAGTGATGTTCGAAACTGAGTGGCAAGCTCGCATTTGTGCTGAGCAAACTGCTTGGGATCTTGAGCTGATCTCAAAGGAGAAAGCTCATGAAGAGTTGGTGCTTCAATACACCTCTGAAATGGAGGCCCTGAAAGAAACAAATGGGCATCTTGAAGTTAAGCTGAAGAAGTTATACACATCTACCCAAGTGGTTGATGAGTTGACAAGTTTCTCTCAGCTGACTAATGGTGCTAAAGCTGGGTTAGGATATGATGCCTCAAAAGACCCAAAGGGCAAGAAAAGGAGAGGTGCCTCAGGGAGCAACTCTCAGAAAAAGTTTGTCCCTCTCCTAACTGATGACAAGAGCTCAAGTGTTGCTCATCAGAATAAAGGCAAAGGGAAGGAGAAAATGCCTGCTGAACCTGTCAGGCAAAGGACTGAGGATTCTAGGCCAAAACCTAAGGGAAAGGCCAAGGCTCCTCATCCTGAGTCAGGGAAGACAAATAAAGGGAAATCCAAGGCTCAGCCTAGGAATCCTCAATCTGGGAAAGATTCTGCTCCCAGCACTTCTCAGGCCCAGCCTAGAAATGTTCAGAGCAGAAGAAACTCAGGACAGAGGAGGCCTCAGGCAAGGCCAAGGATTACTGAGGTCCAGATCTCTCAGACAGGGCACAGAGTCCATCAGGAGCATCCTAATCCTCAAAGGAGAAGGACAAACCAGGTGGCCTCTGAAAGGCAAAGGAGACCTGACTCCAGAAACACTCAGGCTAGACCTCAAGTGCCAAAAGGTCAGGCCTGAGCTGCTCCTTCTAGGGATCAAACTCAGCCCAATGCACACAGGCCAAGGAGAAACAGGAGGCCCACCCCCAGAAATCAATATAGGGCTCCTGTATCTCAAGCTGACACCCATACACCCTCAACTTCCCAGGCACAAAGGAAGAAGAGAACTGTGTATGTTGATATTTTAGGGAAACAGGTTTACTCTTCTGATGCTATCAGAATTGTTAAATAAATTTGGATCCCGAAGGGTATGGCTGACTCAGTAGGACCCAATATGAGATGGGTACCTGAGGCCTGATTCTTTTAATGTAACTGCGGGCTACAAAAAGAGGAAGGAGGATCTGATGAAGGACTGGTACCTGGACTCAGGATGTTCCAGGCACATGACCGGATTTCGTGATCACCTTCAGGATTATGTAGCTCAAGAAGGCCCGCAGGTAACCTTTGGTGATAACTCTAAGGGTTTCACCAGAGGATTCAGAACCCTTGTTATTAACTCTGTCCGTGTAATGAATGTATCATATGTTGAGGGACTGAGACATAACTTACTCTCGGTCAGTCAGTTCTGTGACCGAGGATATAGTGTAGAATTTACATCTAACATGTGTCTTGTGAAGGACAAATCTACACTACAGGTTCTGATTACAGGTGTCAGGAGGGGCAATGTATATTTTGCTGACTTCAAGAGCAGCCCTCCAGAAACCTGTCTGGTCGCTAAGAGCTCCTCTGAGATCAGTTGGCTTTGGCATAAACGTCTGAGTCACTTAAACTTCAAGATTATTAACAAAATCTCTAGACTTTCTCTTGTAGATGGCCTGCCTAATGAAGTTTTTAGCAAAGACCACGTGTGCGGAGCATGTCAGGAAGGCAAGCAAACCAAAGCCTTATTCAAGGTGAAGGAAGCCTTCTCTGCTGACAGAGTGCTTTAGCTCCTGCACATGGATCTTTTTGGTCCAGTAACTCCTGTCAGCATAAATGGTAGGAAATATACCCTTGTTGTTGTTGATGACTATTCCAGGTACACATGGGTTATTTTCTTGCTGAACAAAAAGGAGACTCAGGTCAAACTTCCAGAGTTACTCAAGCAATTGAGTACTGAACAGTGTCAGAGCATAGTCAGGATCCGAACAGATCGAGGAACCGAGTTTATAAACTCTATTATAACTGACTTCTGTACTAACCATGGTATAGCTCATGAGACTTCTACAGCCAGGGCCCCTCAGCAGAATGGGGTAGCTGAAAGAAGGAATCGAACCCTGAAGGAAGCTGCCAGGACCATGTTGGCTGAATCAGGACTGCCCAAGAAGTACTGGGCTGAAGCAATCAACACTGCTTGCTACACTCAGAACCGATCTATGCTGAACAAACAACATGCTCAGACACACTATGAAACTTGGAACAAGAGGAAGCCTCGCATCTCTTATTTCCATATTTTTGGGTGTAAGTGTTTCATCCTGAACAATGGGAAAGACCAGCTGAAAGCATTTGATAGCAAATCTGATGAGGGAGTTTTCTTAGGATACTCCTCAGTCAGTAAAGCTTTCAGGGTGTATAACTGTCGGACCCTTTGTGTGGAGGAAACACCACATGTTGTGTTTGATGAGACTGCATCAGTGCATAGGAAACAGGTTCCAAGTCCTGAAACTGAGGGAATTACCAAAAGGGTAACAAGGCTGAGTCTGAAGAATCCTGAATTCAAGATCAAACTTGTCAGTGCTCCCAAGGGATGGGATGATGATGATGAAGATCAGGATGGACTTCAGGCCAACCCTCAGCAAGCCCCTGCCTCGGAAAATGTTGAGTCTCAGACGGAAGGATAGACTCAACCTGAGGTACGTACTGTCGGTGATGATGCATCTGCACCTGAGACAGTTACTGAGTCCAACACTGTAGGGGGAAATAATTTCTTTGATATTGGTCAACCCTCAGGAAATGACTCAGTATCCCCTGTTCTTGCTCGTTCTGCTTCTTTGCCTATTATTATCGAGACTAATGTTTCAGGATCAGGCAATGGAACGTCAGTAGCTCCCAGTGCTCCAGTCAGCAGGAGGCGATGGCTAGATGATCACTCATTGGCTGATATCATTGGGGATATCAATGAGGGGGTCAGGACGAGGTTGTCCTTTGGTGAAAGCGCTATGTTTTGTTGCTTCCTGAGTGATCAGGAACCTACAAGCATAGAAGAAGCTCTAGCTGATCCCAACTGGATCCTAGCCATGCAGGATGAGCTCAATCAGTTTGAGCGGAATCAGGTTTGGGAGTTAGTTGAGAGACCTAGGCGTCAACATGTTATTAGCACCAAGTGGGTTTTTAAGAACAAGAGGGATGATAAGAATGTTGTTGTCAGAAATAAGGCCAGGCTAGTAGCAAAGGGTTACTCTCAGGCCGAGGGTATCGACTATGATGAGACCTTTGCTCCAGTCGCAAGATTGGAAGCAATCA
>JAPKLY010000096.1:1184334-1255431 GCA_026898435.1 Prunella vulgaris
CTCCCTGGAAACAATGTTCTGTAAGCTGGAAGTGGATACCCCAAGAATAACTCATAATACCTCAAGAACAAATAATAATACCCGAAGATAAAATAATTAATACCCCAATTACCAAAAAAACACATAGTGCGGGGTGTAGTGTGTGTTTCTGAAAATAGCAAATTACAATTAAAATTGAAGTAAAAATCCAAGTGCATAGTATGCACTTGCATGCACACAAGTTTTTGCGCTTTTGCAAACACTTTTTTCTTAATCATTTTTTAAAATCACTTAAATTTAAAACACTTTTTATTTTTCATTTTGCTATTAAAATTACTTAATATCACTTTTTCAATTCTACTAGAGATTGCAAACATGCACTAAGTATCAAATTAAGACAATATATATTAAATTTAAAGTAGATAAACTTAGAGTAAAATAATTTGGACGTGTCTCACGAATTAATTAAATAAAAATAAGGGCTTATAGTTTTATAAGCCCAATTACTTGACACCAATTTGATTTTGGTTCCAATCAATTTCTCATTTTGATTTTGGTCCAATAAATTTAAAAATATTTTGAAATTGGTCCTATTACATGTAATAGCAGGTTGCACAACAGGTCAATGATTATATAGTTATTTGTTTGACTTTTTATTACAAGTGGTATTGATGATTGAGTCTTAATATCTGAGGGGAAATATTTATTTAAATAACTTCTTATAATTATTTTTTAAAAAATAAAAATGTAAAAAATTGTTAAAAAAATCAGAATATTTTCAAATTAGATTAGATTTTAAAAGTTAAACCGGCAACATGTGCTTTGTTAATAATAATAATATATAAATAAAATAATCTCAATATTAATCAAGAATTATTTTTAGAAATTTACTATTTATATTTAAAATTTTGAAATTTATAAAAAATACCAATTTCAAATAAAAAAATATAATACAAATAAGCTATAGAAAAATATTTAGTTGATTTAAAAAATAAAATAAATTAAAAAATATTAAACTAATAAATAATAAAAGAATTAACTAAATATATTTTATTATTTATTTGTTTGTTTGTTTAACATTTTTTAACTAAGTTATTAAATTTATTTATTTAGTATTTTTTATAAATTAACTTAATAAATAATAAAAGAATTTATTTATTAAATAATATATATGAAGTTAACAAATAAATAATAAAATAATTAACTTAATAAATAATACTTAAAATAAATAAATTTTTAGAAATAATTCTTGATTAATAAATAATACTAAAAATAAATAAATAATTAAATAAGCAAAGAATTAACTTAATATATTTTATTATTTATTTAGTTGAGGAGGAGAATTATAAGATGAAAAGAGAGTAATAAAATATAATAATTATATATTATCTTATTTAGAAAAATAATATTATATATATATTTTTAATCCCTTTAACCATATTATAATTACTATATATTTTCAATTAAAAAAATTCTTCTTCCGATTAAAAAAATTCTAAACCAAGCACTAAATAATGTGTCATCAAAGAAAGACGTACCCACATGTGTTTTTAGCTATTTATGAATTAAAGCATAAGTTTTTAAATGTAAATAAATCTGATTTTTACAATTATACCCAATCCGTATTTATATTTTTAAAAAAATCTATTCTCATTTACTTTATAAAAAAATATTATTTTATTATTATCTCCAAAAATAATTATTTTATTTATAAATGAATTTTACATTTTTTATTTTATATATATTTTTAAAATCAGGTCCATTTCGTTAAGATTAAAATTATTGCCCGGAAGGAGTAATATATTCTCTTTATTTAGTATTTTTATAAATTTCAAATATAAATAGTAAATTTTTAAAAATAATTCTTGATTAATATTGAGATTATTTTATTTATATATTATTATTAACATAACACATGTTGCGGTTTAACTTTAAAAACCTGATCTAATTTGAAAATATTCTGAATTTTTTTAACAATTTTTGATAATTTGAATATTTAAAAAATAATTATAAGAAATTATTTTAATAAATATTGCCCCCCAGACATTAAGACTCAATCATCAATGTCACTTGTAATAAAAAGTCAAACAAAGAACTATATAATCACTGATCGGTTGTGCAACTTGCTATTACAAGTAATATGACCAATTTCAAAAGACAAACACTTATATACAAATTTCTACGGATCTAAGATCCGTAGAAATATCCATTTTTGAAAATTCGCGGGTCTAAACCGGGTTGTGTCGAATTTGAGTATTTTTTTCCAAAATTCGTGCAGCTTGTGATTTTTGCTCCCAGGTATGTTACAGTTGTGGCAAATGCATGTTACTTTAAGGCAAAACGTGTGTTACAACTAGATTAAATGTTGTTTTCTACACATATTAATTTATTTTTGTAGAAGTAAATATTTTTCATGCAATGTAACACATGTATATGTTACATTGTATGTGTAACACATATTTATTCTTAATAAAAATACATTTTATCCTATAGTAACACATATATGCTCATATAATAACATAAATTGAGGAACAAATATATGTTACAATTAGAGTAAATATATATTACTGCAAATTTATGTTACAATTGGAGTAAATTTGTGTTACTGCAAATGTGTGTTACATCTAGAGTAAATACGTGTTACAATTAGAGTAAATGTGTGTTACTGCAAATGTATGTTACAATTAGAGTAAATGTGTGTTACTGCAAATGTGTGTTATGTTTACCAAAATCGTGATGATTTCCACGCAAGTGAACGTGGTCGTTGTTGTCGCGGCAAGTTAACCAAGTTAAATATTGAACACAGGGAAACAATGTGATATCGAGCAAGCATTGAATGTCTACAAAAGGCTAATAGCTAGGAAAGCAAGAAAACCATCAAGGATTCTATCTACTAATCAAGCAAGAATAGTAAATCCTAACTATCACCTCAAAGAAGTGAGCAAGTGTGAAGGGTACATGGAAGTAATCCTACTATGGTTCCTCTAGAATCCTATCCATCCTAGCATGCAAAAGATCTCTTGGTGTCTTAGTTAAACCAACTAGTGTCTAGATCTCTCTACAACACAAGCTAGGGCTCTATTAGGTGTCTAGATCTCTCTACAACTCCTAACACTCCAATTAAGAGGTCTTAGGCTAATATGCAATTCTCATTGGTCATACAAGCCAAACATCAAACACTTGGTATGCTTAAGGTTCTCATAGCTCAATTCTCATTTCATAGATAACCATATAAGCCATACATTCCAATTAAACATACCAAACATTCATATAAGTCATTAATAAGAGAACTAATCCAACAAGATCACTAATTCATGCATAGGATTAACAAGAGACTAAATTCACCATAATATTCATACAACCATGCAACAAAAGATTAGCCCATGGCTAATTGGAAATGTAAATCAACAATTAAGACATAGACAAACATGATTAACACTAATATGAAATGAAATACAAGAAATCTTACCAAATGTTGAAGAATTGAAATACAAGCATCAAACCTTGAAAAGCTATCTCCTAATCCGGAATGCAAAATGAGAAATTGAATCGTATAAACATAGCTTGAATCGAGAGAAGAACGTAGGAACAAACGGATCAAAATTCCGACGGACGGATCAAAAGTTATGGACGAAAGAAGATTGCATCTAACTAAGAACCCACTAAGTAACCTCTAATCTCTCTCTCTAAAACTACCTAATGATCTAACTAATGAAGATGATAATTGGAAATCTGATCCTTGAGGTATTTATAGTACCCACAATGCTTGGTCAAAAATGCCCTTCATTAAACGCGCAAAAAGACAAAACTGCCCTTCGAAAATTGGAAATCCGAGCCTTCGCACGAGCACAAGCAGGTGGTCGCACGAACGCGGGCTCGTGTGAGCGTTCGTGTGACGCTTTGCCGCCCGAACCAGAGGGGTCTCGCACGAACGTGGCTTGTGGTCGCACGAACGTGGCCTGTGGTCGCTCGAGCCCGGCTTCGACTCGTCCGATCGATCCTCGACTTCTTGTTTTCTTCATATCTTGAGTTCTAGAGCTCCGATTGACTCGATTCTTTTTCCGTTGCGACTCTCTCTTCGAACTCTTCGACATGGTCTATCATTTGCCTCCATTGGATCAACTCACATTTTCTGAACTTTTACGAACTTGCTCATCTTTTGCCGGTTTTTGCTCGTTTTCACTACAAAACACATTTTCTTGCCACAAAATGATTAATATCATAATTTATACCAAATTAGGGTCAACTATGAACATAAGCACATCAAAACCATATAGAAATGGATGCAAAAACATGCAATTATGACCCTAATCATGTTATAATTAGAGTAAATGTGTGTTACTACAAGATCAAATGTGTGTTACTGTATGCACAAACATTTATTTATCCTTATAAAAATATATATTATATTTTATATAACATATATAAGGTATTAAATGATGTATTAAGTACATGAATAACATATTATTAACATAAATCAACAAAGAAAATAAAAAATAAATTAAGTAACACATATTTATACTTGCAGAAATACATATTTTCTTTATAGTTAATTGAAAAGTACAAAAAATTAATTTTTTAAGAATTAGTTTCACAGATTTTGCCTAATTGTAACACGCCTTTGCCCAAATTGTAACATACCTGGGAGCGAAAAAACCTGGAACTACAAGTTGCGCGAATTTTGGAAAAAAATGTCCAAATCTGACCCGACCCGGTTTAGATCCGCGAATTTTTAAAAAAATGGATATTTCTACGGTAAAAATTTGTACACAAGTGTTGCTCATTTCAAAATATTTTTAAATTAATAGGACCAAAATTAATATGAGCAATTGATTGGGACCAAAATCAAATTGGTGTCTAAGTTATTGGGCTTATAAAACTATAAGCCCTAAAAATAAATAAAGTGAACACCTAAAATTCAAATCAATTTTGAGTGCTGCTTGGGCTTCCCGACTTAGACACCGGAATCTGCTTAATTACTCCTACAGTGACACTGCGAGGATTTTGACAGCAGCGGTGGACAGTTTCTAGGGGAAGATGGCGTCTAATTCCGATGGAAAACTTCGATTCAATCAATGGCTTGTTGCTTTTCGGGTGCAAGGCTTTGATTTCGGCATTGAGCGAGTGGGCAACTGCAAATTTCCTTGCAATGTCGCTGTTGAGCTTAGAATTTCAGGCATTTATTTTTTCTTGACTTTTAGGGAATCCGAAAGTCTGAGATTTCAATGCTTTGGAAGTATCTTCCTACACCTGAAAGATGATAAAATTGCTACTGCTTTTCATTCTTTCACCAAGATGATAAAAGGCGATTAATTTTTTGCAGAAGTGGTCGCAGGTTTCTCAGGGGAATTGCAACAGTAAATCACGATGATTGTTGTTCTTCAATTGTACAGTGCTAATTGTTTAATATATAAATTAATAAATGAGAACTATTTATAATACCCGAAAAATAATTTATAAAATTCAAAGAGCAATTTATACCAAAAAGTAATTTGTAAATGATTAATTAATGAGTACTACTCAAAGAATAATTTATAATATCTGAAAAACAACTGATTAATACTCAAAGAACAACTGAGTGATACCCCAAGAATAAATCTAAATAATACCCCAAAATATAAGTTTAAGTAATACCTCAAAAATAACTCACCAATACCAAAAAACAAGTCTAAATAATATTCCAAGAACAAGTTTAAATAATGCACCAAGAATAAGTCTAAATAATACTCTAAGAACAATTCATTAGTACCTCAATTTACTAATATCCCAAGAACAAATTTGTAATACTCTATGAACAAGTTAGTAATACTCCAAGAACAAATCTGAAATACTCGAATAACAAGTTTAAGTAATATCCCAAGAACAACTCACTAATGTCCAATTGTCAAAAAAATACATAGTGCGTTGTGTACTATGTGTTTTGGAAAAGTCAAATTAAATCAAAATTAAACTATTTATCAATGTACATCCTATTCACTGTGTATATAAGTTTTTACGAAATAAATAAGACTAGTTCAATCAATATTTTTTTTATGTTACTAATCGATTTTTATATTTTTTTTCAATTTAACCTTAAAATTATTTTAGGAAAAGATTGGACCAAATTCATGATCGATTTTTGATCCAACCCGATTTTAAAAATACTTACTCTCTCCGTTTCATAGCACATTACATGTTTTTTATGGACACGATTTTTAGAAAATCTAATTTTTTTGCTTTTATGACTCATCATAATAATGAATTAATTAATTATATATATAAGTATATTTCGAAGTGTTTATTTATAATTATACAAACTTTATATGGAACGAATAAATATAGAAACTCCACATGGGTTGCGGATAGAGGGAGTATTTATTAGTGAAATTTACATTATTCCTTTTTTTTTTTAAAATAGTAAGTACATTTTTGCGCATGAAATGTTACATTTCATTATTTAAAAGTGTTTGTTTCATGTGTTAATTTCTCAAAATGATTAAATATTAATATCTCATATCTTATTAATTCGTATGCTTTCACCATATAACTTCTTAAACCAAATTCAGTAAAGTTTTTGTCTATTATATACCATTCTTCTATTATACTAGTTTAATACCAACCAACAAAAAAAAATAAAAAAATTGATGTTATAATATATAGGACGAGTCTCACAAATTACAAACAATTATATTCATTAAAACACAAAATTTTATCAGGTGATGTGCCGATTGTTGATAATTCTTTGATGATGTGCCGTTTGAAATGTATCCAATCCATGGTATCGTGTTTCTTAAGAGTTGCAGGATTTATTAAAATTTTGATTGCAATGATTCTATTGGTTTATAAATACATATAATTTTTTAGGATTAGTTTTGTATGCACCAGTTACACGGTTCAACTCAAGTTCATTTTTTAAAAGTTACACAAAATACTACTGAAAAGTTACACATGTTATTACTGAAAAATGTATTTTTCATAGTGTAACTTTTCAATAATAATTTGTGCAAGTTTTCATTTATAAACTGTGTAACTTTTTAAAAATAAACTAGAGTTGCACCGTGTAACTGATGGACAGGAGACTTACTCTAAATTTTATTTTAAATTGTATTGACGTGAATTATAAAAGAAAGATAGTTTAGTTTTGGATTTATTACAATGGAGTGCAAAAATTTGGGTCAACTTTAAAATAAGTGTACTAATTTAATAGACTTACAAATAGGTGCATCAAGTTATATATATATATATATATATATATGCGCGCGCGCACACATACTCTCTTAGATCTCTCGTAACACACGATTTCAATTGACAAAAGAGGAAGGAGATGGGGCCGACGACAGGTATTTAGCTTAGAATGATGGTTGGCGTCAAACGACAACAGTGGCTACCTGAGCTTAGGAGGGCGACAGACAGAGGCGGCAACGGCAGCCAAGGTGCCAATCGGCAGCCGTCGGAGAAGAAACCAGAACAAAGGCCATGGAAGAAGATGCCAAAGCAGCTGTTGGAGAGGAAGTTCGACGGCAATAGCAAACAGACTATTGGCTCTGGGGTTCGATGGCGGGCAACCGATGGGCACTGGTGATGCTTCGTGAACTACTTTAGGTGGCGAATGGTGGCAGTCCAGGCTATAGAGTTGGACAATTTAAGGAGATATATATATATATATTTTTTATATTTGATTTTGGGGATTTTCTTTGATTTGATTTTGGGGGTTTTCTTGATGTGGGGATGTTGTGGTGCTATGGAGAGAATTTCCAAAAGAAGCTTTGGAGGAGCTTAAAAATAGAGCTTCAATGGAGGTGCGAAGCTTTTCTGCCCTATTTTTTTTGTAGGAATATAGTGTACGTGACGGCTGAAAATTAATGAAATATAATTCGGATAATCGAGGCTAGTGAAGAACACGATTTCCTTACAAAAAATTATGTCCCTCACTCTAGGTGCTTAGTGAATTAATGGGACACTTGTTTCCTAGGATACAACAATTTATAGCAACGATATAACACAATATCTTGTTTGTAACGAACTAAAATATTGTTTGTAATATCAACGGAGTGTGAACGAAAATAGCTTAGAATGAAGCTAAAGACGTGGCAGATTGCCGGAAAAGTATCTGAATATTTTTTACACTCAAGCTATGTGTTTCTTGCTATTCTTGTGTTTCTTGCTATTCTTGTGTTTCTTGCAACACATAAAAATATTATTTATAGTATTTAAAAATGACTGTTGGAGTATGGCCATAAAGAGACTTAAATGGTCTTGATCGTTCACTCAAGCTATGTATTTCTTGCAACACATTAGAATACTATTTATAGTATTAAAAAATGACTGTTGGAGTGTGGCCATAAATGGTCTTGACCGTAACCGAAAAAACGTCTGAATTAATATACCGAATCGAAGCTCTTTTCGAGGAGCACAAATTCCAACACTTTTTTCAGAAGAAAGTCATTTCAACAGAAATAAATATATATACACATCATTTTATTTTCCTACCGAAGATATTTTTGTTTTGTTTATAGAAGATTTTCTTATTTTGGTTTACAGAGGCTGATGGTGGTGGTGGATTTTGTTGTTTGGGTGGGTTTGTTATTTTTTAATTTTTGAGAACACATGATGATGATGAATGTTCGTAATGATGGAAATAGGGGAATAGTGGGGTGAAGAAGACGACTTAAAGAAGATGATGCAAACTTTTAGTTTTAAATTTGTAATGAATTTATGTGGAATATTATTATTGTGCAGAGTTTATTTGTTTGATTGTGCAAAATTTATCTCATTTGTACAAAGTTTATATTAGTTTATATCTCGTTTGTGCAAAGTATATATTTGCTTTTGTGCAACAAAATTTTTATCTGATGTGCTAAAACGTATATGTTTGTGCTAAATATATTTTCTCTTTTGTGCAACAATTTTTTTGCCTATTGTGCTAAAAACGAATAAGTTTGTGCTATATAAATTTTTTTACTTTTGTGCAACAAACCTTCTGTCTGTTGTGCTAAAAATGAATAGATTTGTGCTAAGTAGTATTTTCACTTTTGTGCAATAAATTTTCTGTATGTTGTGCTAAAACAATTTGGCTCGTTGTGGAAATAATTTTTTATGCATGTTGTGCAAAATTTCTTTCTGTTGTGCTAAATTTTTGTTTGTTTGTTGTGCAGATAATTTATGCGTATGTGCAATTGAGTTTGAACGTGTATGCATGTGAAACTATTTGTAAATTTAACTTTTTTGTGAACCTATTTTAAAATTGACCTTTTATAATGATTACAGTCTAAATATGCATGTATTTTACCTATTTTGTATACTATAATGTATTGTTTAGCGTATTTATATATAATTTCACACTTTCTAATTAGTTATAAGTATTTATGTTTTCTATATAAATAAGAGACATATGTATAATTCAACATGGCCATTATGTCTATTGTATATTGTTGAGGTCTTAAGTGGAGTTATACTTATCCAAATTTTATGATATTGAACACCTAAGACAATGTACTAAATACTTAAGACATTTTAGTGATCCAATTTTACAAGTTTGGATTGTATTTGTTATCAAAAGTGAAGACTCCATTTCTGTCCAATGTTTGGACAGAAAACACATTTTCGTCTTTGCACAATATCTAGAGCCTCACTAATCCAATTGAACCAATTCCAGTTGTATTTGATCACTAATTCGTTGCTCTACAACTTGTCTTCAGGGCTCAAGTGTCAAAAGTTCCGGCTTCAATGGTCAAAATGACAATCAATGCAAGAGCTTCAGAAACAATTCACCATAAGTCACACAAAAGTCCAATTTACACAAGACCAAAGCCATTGGTTAGCCAAGAAATTCATCAAGACACAGTAAAAATATTAAAGGCGTAGATTTTGTGCAAGCTGAGATATCTGCTTTCAAGAGACCACCATAAATACGCGGAGAAAAACAATCCAGTTTTACCAATTTCACTATTCTGGTCATAACTCACAATCTAGAGATCCGATTTTAGAGATATTAGACTCCTTGGAAAGCTAATCCAACGGCCTACAACTTTCATTCAGAAGTTAAGATGAAATTCGGATGGAAAGGGCAATTAAATTACTGATCTTTACAGACCACGTGAATTGGTTGCTAAAGTCTTCATGATTCACTATTTGGAGGCCTATATAAAGAGCCCTTTAGCAACCCTTGAAGGCATCCCATTTTTCCTTGTAATCCTTCTATCTTAGTCTAGTATCTCTCTTAGAAATATGAGTTCTTATTGTATTAGTATGAGTAGCTAAATATTTTACTAGAGTTAGGGATGAAGTTTTAGTATGATATTAGTGATGTTTTT
The DNA here is from genome assembly GCA_026898435.1 of Prunella vulgaris. Taxonomy (NCBI): domain Eukaryota; kingdom Viridiplantae; phylum Streptophyta; class Magnoliopsida; order Lamiales; family Lamiaceae; genus Prunella; species Prunella vulgaris. The sequence continues at coordinate 1,194,606 of JAPKLY010000096.1, forward strand.
GGTTATTCAATAAAGATTTTCAAAGTTTCAATCCTTTAGTCATTTGATGAGTTTTTGAGAAAGATTTTGATGTGTCATTATTTTGATTTGTTGTAGACTTATTGGCACAACAAATGCTTAGTTTTACATGTCAATTATTGATTTTATAAACTTGTTAGAACAATTAAAGGTACTTTTCAAAGTATTATACGTGCTCAATGTTATATCTTCCGATTGAAATCTCTTGATTGTTAGATTTCGATTGAGTTATCAAAGATAACCAAGAATAACTCTAGTATCTTCACTTAAAGTGGAATCCTGAAGCTCTAGTATTTTGTTACTCTATTGAAACCTCTCAACTAGTTTGTATCTTTTTCTTCCAAATCTCCCTGTGGTTCGACACTCGGTCTCCCGAGAAATTTTATTACTTGAAATCAACCCACACTTGGGTACGTAACTCTCAAGGAGCTACCATATAATGCACATATACTTAATTTACCCTTTAGTTTTTTTAAGATCAGGAGGAATTGCTATTTTTATATATTTATTTATATTTAGTGCATGTAATATCGATATGTGATAAAAAGAAAATACCATGTATTATCACAGGAAAATGGATAATTTGTCCCATAAAAAAGGGATAATTATTAATCAATTATATCCATTAAAAAACTTACTCCTTCTGTTCCAAAGGTGTTTTCACCTTTGGTATGACACAATTTTTAAGAAAAGTAGAGTGCTGTGTAAAGTTATATTATTAAAATAATGAGATTAGTTTGATTGTGAGGATAAAATTAAAGTAATAGTTTCCATTTATAGGGTGTGAAAACAATTGTGGGACGGACGAAAAAAGAAAGTGTGAAAACAATTATGGGACGGAGGGAGTACATTTCAACTTATATTTCTCACTACGTCTACCCACCCACCCCATTATGGACTTCTCAACCCCCTCCCTCACCCTCATCCACCTTTGTCTCAACATAAAAAAGAAACAAATAATTATATTATATTGAAATTATAATTTACAAAATATTTATTATAAATTATCAAGGTAAAAATATTGTATGAAAATAGTTCATGATAAACATATCATGAAATAATTTAAAGTATCAAATGTCTGACAAAAAATATAAAAAATCTCATCAGGAGTATAATATATTTGTGTCAATTATATTATATTGTATTTGCTATATTGAACTCAATTTTTGATACTCCTAATGAGTTTCTTTATGTTCCTGATTATATGTATGGTACTTATAATAAGCTTATCATGAATCATTCTAATATAAAACCTACCCAATTATCAAAGGTCTTATAAGTCGCATTAACAAAACACATTTGCGACTTATACATTATTTAAAAATAACATTTTATAAGATCTAACAACAATTTATAAGATATTGGAACTTATAAATTATTTGAAATAAGTTTAGGCAAATAAATGAGTTGATTATTAATTGCCATCATAATATTAATTTCCCAAAAAATTGTGATTTTCGAAAAGGATAATATATGTCAATTCTTAATCCTAATTTTATATTAAGACAAACTTTAAAAAATTTATGTGGCGAAATTAAAATTCTATATTTAAAAAATTCCTCTATTCTTATTTAAGATTTAAAATATAGGATTGAGTTTTTTTTTTTAAGGAATGAAATAAAAATCACATCTCTACACTTCAAATCTAATAAATTATAATTTTTTATATAAAAACCTCATTAACTATCAACTAATGTATTGGGTAAGTTACATAGTACAACACTTATAAGGGTAGTATTACATAGTGCACTAAAAAATTAACATTTCAAAGTGCAATACTTTGTGGGGCCCTCTTACCTGCAACCATCAAATCATCAAATTAGGAATATATAAAAAAAATTATTTTCTTCATTTCTCTCACCACTCTCTCTCTCTCTCTCTCTCTCTCTCTCTCTCTCTCTCTCTCCTCTCACGTACAACATCATCAGTTTTCCGGTGATTTTTCCGTGTGGAGCTTCAGATTCGCGATGGGCATGTCTTTTCGGCAATGGGTGCGTCTTTCCGACGAGAGCAGTACATGTTTCATGTGGAAGAGGTAGGCGACACGATTGCGGCAGCGGTGCTCAAAGTTTGTTGGTTTCCGATCGATGACAGAGAAGGCTTCAATTGGCGACGAGGACGGAGGCGGCAGAGTCTCGAGCGGTTTCCAGTGACGAGTTGCAGATGTGCATCTTCGGCGGTGGAGTTTCAGCGTCGAGCAGTCGCTTGAAGTCGCTGTTGGCGTTGATTTGCGATGGTTAGCAGGAGGTTCTCGTCGTTGCATGTGGACTGTGGTGTGTGAAGAACATGGGTGGGGCTGCTTGTTCCAATTTTGTTATTATCTTAGGATTTGAGATTTTTGAGATTTGAAACGCAGATTTGTTCCAGATTTTCTATTATTTTGGGATTGGAAAATTATATAGAATATTAATTTGGGATTTTTTTGTTCATTTTTTAGATTTGTTCGGATTGAGATTTTGATTTGTTCATATTCATAAACTTTAAATATTTTGGGTGATATATGAATTTTTTTTGTGTTAAAAATGAGTGATACTCATTCTAGGATTTTTGTGCTAAAATTCCATAATTTTTTTATTTTTTTGCATAATCAATGTTTTGAATTATATTCAAAATTTTGTGTCTGATATTTATCTTCTTTTTAGTATACAAAATAAATTAGCAGTATTCAAAATTAAAAATCTGAATATATACATGGAAAAAATTAGAACTATTCATAATTAGAAATCTTAATATATGCAAAAATCCAAATATATGCTTAAATGTTCTGGATTGAATAATTAAGGTAACTGAACTATGTATATGAATAATATGATTGAAATATTAATATTGTAAAAATAAATCAAAATTATAAAATAATGAAAAGAATTAACAATTTTTTTTAAAAAAAATTAGTAGTATTCAATCTGAATATGAAATTAATTAAAATCCGAATATGAATATATTCGTAGTATATGAAATTTTGAATATGAAAAAATTAGTAGTATTTAATCTGAATATGATAGGAGTTAAAATCTGACTATGTGTAAAAATCTGAATATATGACTAATTCAAATTAAAATTAAAATTACATATATGTACAAAGCAGAATACTAATTAGTCAAATTTATAGGAGATCTCATTGGATTTTAGAAAATAATAGAAAAGATATGTTATATTCAAATATGTGTATAAAAGTTATATTAAAAATCTTTCATATTTTTGAAAACTTGAAAGAGGAGTGCGTAGAAATAATAGGAAAGAGAGAGATATAGGAGAGAGAGAAAAATAGAAGAGAGAGATGGAGAGAAGAGAGAGAACATGGAAAAAAACCTAAAGGAGAAAAAAATAGGAAATATGACGTTAGAAAAGATAGAAAGAGGAGAGAGTATGACACGACACACAATTTTATAAAAATTAATCTATTAATGGGAAAAGTGTTGTGTTTTGAAATATGAAATTATGTGTGTTGTGTTTTGAAATATGGGTGTTGGTCCCGAAATGAGTATAAATCAGTGTATGGGGGGGAATACACTGATGTCAGATTTTCCCGAAAGGCTCATGAAAATGCTCTTTCAAACGTAGTCAGGACGATCCTGAAGTGTTCTATAAACCTGATGGTCCTCAGGGGCAGCAGGGACGGATCAGGAAAGAACCAGAAAGGCTAGGTCAGAGTTGTGCTCTCAGAAGCTCAGTAGAGATAACCCACCTACTGACAGCCCAGAAGCAAGTCAGTTGGATAGCTATCTCAGTAAGCTCAGTTTAGTGCCGAATGTGAGCCCTTAAGTGTTTACTCGTTTTAGATTCTGAAAACTTTTCAGTTTGCTTAGTGAAAGCGTGGTTAGGCTGGTGCACCAATTTAAGGATCAGGATGACAAAGTCAGTCCTGATGGTTTTCCAAAAACAATGCAAGTATGCTTCAGTTTAATATGAATGACAGTTTATGATCCTGAGCAGAAAAGTAAATCAGCACACAAGGGTCTTTTTAGCGTGGTTCGGAGATAACCAACTCCTACGTCCACGACCTGATTGAACAGGAAGCTATCCTCAAAACCCTGAGGATAGGTACTTGGGTTTTACGTGCCAAGGGACACGAATAGCCAACTTCCTCTCTAAGGAACTGACCCCTGGGTGGTTTTACAAGTCCCTGTCCTTCCTACCAACCAACTCACAACCTGAGGGGTTTGGTATTCACGTTTTCCAACTATTGTGTATTGATCCCTCTAACAAATCAGTGCTAAGGGTGGAATCAATACTCTAAGCAAAATACAGAATGAGATTCCTACTACAACACTAGGGAAACTTAAAGTTCAGAGTGTTGTTCAAAGTATGCTTTGAGTGCTTGGAATCTTGAGAGTTCTTCACTTGGAAATTTCCCGTTATCTTGAATGGGGGCAAGGTCTTCTGTATTTATAGGGAGGTTTGAAATAGATCCATTGGAGGAGATCCGTTTTAAACCTTCCTATTTTAGGTAGATGCAGGTACTGGCTGTCCTTGTCTGACATGGACCATACCTAGTATGGTAAAGTCTCTGATCCACCACCTGCACCTCTGAGAGGCATTAAATGCTCTCCAGGCTTCCTCAGTATCTCTCGTCCTGAGAGACTCAGATAGCCAATCATTCTCCCCGCTCAATTGTGCATTCACATCCACTGTGTGAATATGAGTCTCCTGTAGCCTCGAGAAATCAAGCATCAATTGCTCTAGGGCGAGCTGAAGGTCAAGATCTCTTGCTGAATTTGAGCTAAGCTCAGGTGCGTGATCAGGAGAAGAGGCAGAAGAACATACCTCATCATCTGCCATCAGCAGAGATCATCATACTCCTCAGCGGAGAAGATTTCAGGGGACCGGCGTCCTGGGCCATATGAATCTGAGGAATCCTCAGCAAGCATAGCTCTTCGATCTGATGCCCTGAGCTCTCTCTTCGCTCTCCGATCCTCTCGCTCTCGAGCACTGAGCTCCGGACAATCATACTGATAATGTCCGGTCTTCTTGCAGTGGTAACACTGATCTACATCAGTAGCAAACTTTTTATCAGTGTTAGGATATTCTTGTTAGATGTTTTGATGATAAAATAAACCAATCATCTTGTAATAGGACCAGTTGAACCTGTTAGTCAGCTGATGATTAGTTAGCATTAGATAGGTTCGAGTAAGGGGGAATCAACCTTGCTACCTAGAAGATCCGAAGCTATCATAGAAAAGAAGATCAGCTAAGGTCTTGAGGACTTAGCCGATTCCAGAAGACAGAAGACTTGAGCAGCTGACACTGACTTATCAAGAGCAGAACATCAGAGGAGTTAAGATCAGCTGACATCAGAAGATCAGCTGATCAGCTGAGCACGTCGCAGACAAGACAAGGACCAAGGATCAAGAATTTACAGATGAAGTTCAGAAGATCAGCTGAGGTGCACACCAGCAGACTTGCACATCAGCTGAGGTCCAAGTACCAGCAGACCGTGCACCAGCTGAGGAGACAGATCAGCTGGAATCTTGTGCTATGCCCAGATTCTACGGAATCAATTCAAGGGTTGACCTGCGACAAAAGAAAAGAAGTTTCCCAGAATAGAAGATCAATCAATCAAGGGGACAAACTTGATTGATTGTTAATCACGAAGATTTACGGGAATCAAGAAGGAGATTCAATCAATCTCAATGATTGATTGAATACGAGATTATAGGATCTCAGATTTCTAGTCCATCCCAACGGCTAGTTATTTGACCCTATAAATTAGAGTAACAATGATGATTTCAGTGTCGGATTAACACGCACCTTAAGCTTGCCGAAACTCTGTCAAAATCATTACTCGCACTCAACACACTATATTCATACTTATTCTTTGTAAAGCTTTGTAGAAGCTGTGAGAAGTCGTTTGCTATCGAAGCATTGACGATTTGTAAGAGAGTAGTACTCTCGATGTTAGTGAGTGAGTGAGTAAAGTTAGTGGAGAGCCCCACAATTCCAGTTGGATTGTGGAGAGTGGAGTAGGACCTTTCTGTCTGAACCACTATAAATCTTTTGTGTCTCGCATCTCTATTTACCATTCTTTGCTTGTGCACTTCACCTAAAAAAACTGATTTTCTTTAAAACATTTCCGCACAAATTTACACAGCGCACAACTTTCAAATTCAGACTATCTTAAGTAGTCTGGTATTTTTGAAATAAGCAAAAAATTAGAAAAAGGTTTTGAATCCCTACATGTCTATTCAACCCCCCCTTCTAGACTTGTCTAAGGGCATTCTTTCTCTAAAACCTGCCTTTGGGACCAACAAGTGGTATCAGAGCTGTGTGTCCAAAAGACCACAGCCTGAGAAAGCTTTTGGTGGTCACCTGGACAGATCCTTGAAAATCGCTTTTAGAAAATCCTGTGTGTACTTTATCTAACCACTTGCAGATATGGCTTCTTACAAGAAGAGTGGATCCAAGACGAGGAAGTTACCGGAATTCTTCATTGAAGACTACGATTACTGGAAATTCAGAATGGAGAATCACCTTGGAGTCATTCACGATCGCATGCTGGATGTTCTGGAGGAAGGGCCTATCAAATTCTACTGGGAAGCAGTAAGTGATGGCAAAACTCCAGAAGCTGAGATCAGTGAAAGAAGGAAGCCAGAGAAGAAGAAGAGTGAACTGAATGATTCTGAGAGAAAACTCTTCAACTTAGATCAAGTGGCAAGAACGGAAATCATTGAAACTCTCTCTAAAGAATATATTGAGAAGATCAAGACTTGCAAGACATCTAAGGAGATGTGGGAGAAACTCTCCTTAATGTGTGAAGGGACAGATCAAATAAAAAAGAATAAACTTCAAGCCTTTCTTCACACATTCGACACATTCAAAATGAAAGCTGATGAGACAATTGATCAGCTGGATATGAGACTGACAAATATATTTAACAAGGCAAGTTCCTTAGGAAAAGATTACTCGGAGAAGGAGATTAACAATAAAATTTTTAGATCTCTCACTTCCAGATGGAGAGTTAAGGTGACTGTGATCAAGGAGACAAAGAATCTATCTGAGATGAGTCATCATATTCTGCTATCTCATCTGAAAGCACATGAGTTCGATATTCAAGAAGAAGATCAAGAAGATGAGACTCCATCATCATCCTCAGCTGCAAAGAATGTTGCTTTCTCTGCTGTAGCTGATAGTCAAGAGAAGTCCTCTACTCCAGAGGACATGAGCTTAAAGGAGCAACTTGCTTTGCTGACCAAGACGTTTGACAAGATGTCAAACAAGTTCCAGAAGTACAGATCCCATTGGAAGAAGAACAAAGGTGATTCTTCCAGGAGGTACCAGAAGTCATCTGATTCCAGAAGACCATCAGATGAACAGGAGACCAGATACAAGTCTCCAGAGGGAAGGACGGAACCAAGTATAAGAAGAGGAGGAGAAGGTGTTTGCTTTTCATGCAACAAGCCAGGGCATCTCAGCTATGATTGTCCTCAGCTTACACCAAGGGAGAGAGAAGAGAACACGATCAAGAGAGATCGTAGATTTGCTGATAAGAGAGCTCTGCTGGCAGAGGAGGAGAAGCAGGACATCAGCTCATCCTCTTCCTCATCTGATTTTGAGTCAGAAGAGGACATCTGCCTTATGTCAAAGGTAGAAGAGGTAAATTCTCCTACCCCCTCTCTTAGCTCATCTTGCTCTTCTACCTATTCTATGGAGTCAGATATACACAAGTTGTTGTCTGATCTCCAATCTTCCTTAAAAGTTTGTTCCAAGCTGGAAGAGGAGAACACTAGTCTGAAAGCTGAAGTTCTAAGCTTGAGATAGGATCTGGAAAATGCTAGACTACCGGAGATATCCTATGACTCACATGCTAACAAGTCTGCTGACTTAATAGCAAAGTGTGAGGAACATGAGAAGCTGATAGAAAAACTACTTTCTGAGAATACTGTTTTGAGTGAAGAACATAATCGGCTGACAGCTAAGTTCGATGAACTCTTCAAGCAGAATGAACTGACAATCAAATATTCACAGCAGCTTCAGCTGAAAGTGGACCAGCTGACTAAGGCAAAGAATGCCGTGTCTGAAATAGCTTAGTCCTCACAAACTGTGAATTACAAAAGGGGTCTTGGTTATCCCAAACCCAAACCACAAAAGAAGAAAAAAGGTGACAGTGGATTAATTAGGGATCCTCGAAAGGGTAAAGGGCCAGCTGAGCCTGCATCTGGATCAGAAGGGCAAAAGAGCAGAGGGACAGAAAAGGTCCCAGCTGGACAGAAGAGCTCAAAAGCTCAGAAGTCTTCTGGTGATCATCATGTTTCAGTAGAGCAGAAGAGTACTAAAACTCAGAAGCCTGCTGATAACCAACATAAGTCCAAAGCTCAGAAGCCTCAAGACCAGAAGAGGAATCCAAGTCATAACTCTGGTAAGACAAGGAGACCTCAGCAGAATCAGCAGAGGAATGATAAGCCTGGGTCATCTCAGCAGAGTAAGCCCAAGCGAAACAGACCTCAGCCCTGGGTTACTTTTAATGTAACCAAAGTAGGCAAGCCTTCACCGGCTAAAGTATATGAGTCATTCGGAGGCTCAAGCCGAAACTATCCTTTTGAGCAGCCCACCTACAAACCTGCTGTTATCACTCATCGCCCCAGAAAAGATCCTCTGAGGGAGATGATCTTTGTGGACAAGTATGGTAGAAGGTTGAGATCCCCTAAACCTCATAAGGATGATCTCTACCTGTGGATCCTGAAAGTTGATACTAACAAATCAGGACCCAATGAAAGGGTACCTAAAGCTTGAGTTTTAATTTCAGGCAAACTCTAGCCCAATAGAGAGAGGAGAAGCCAAAGGCCATGTATGGTACATTGATAGCGGTTGCTCGAAGCACATGACCTTTGAGAAGCATCTCCTCCAGGACTTTGTGACGCTTGATGGGCCTAGAGTTGTGTTCGGTGACAATAATTTTGGAGTCACCAGAGGAGTTGGCACCCTGCTGATCAAAGGAACAAGAAGTCTACTATGTAGGAGGGCTTATGCACAATCTTCTGTCAGTATCCCAATTCTGTGACAAGGGATATTCAGTAAGATTTTCTAAGAACTCTTGCCTTGTTATTAATGATTTAAATGAGCAGGTGCTACTAACTGGCCTCAGAAGAGGTAATATGTATCTTGCAGATTTTGCAAGTTGTCCAGCTGACTCATGTTTGGTTGCTAAAAGCTCATCAGAGATCAACTGGCTCTGGCACAAGAGGTTAGGTCATCTGAACTTCAAGACACTCAACAAGATTGCAAAGAAGGGTCTTGTCAGAGGACTACCAAATGAGGTATTTGCATCTGAGCAGAAGTGTGATGCTTGTCAGAAAGGGAAGCAGACTAAAGCCTCATTCAAAGATGTGCAGAGTACTTCAACAACAAAAGCACTCCAGCTGCTTCATATGGACTTGTTTGGACCAGTCTCACCTCTTAGCTTCAGTGGAAGGAAGTACACACTGGTGATTGTTGATGATTATACAAGATTCACTTGGGTAGTGTTCTTGTTCAAGAAGAATGAGACTATGGTCAAGATGCTGGAGTTGTTCAAGAGGATTCAGAAGGAGCTGGACCTCAGCATAGTCATAATCAGAAGTGATAAAGGTACTGAGTTTATTAACTCTGTTGTTTCTGACTACTGCAGGGATAATGGTATTCAACATGAGACATCAGCTGCCAGAACACCTCAGCAGAATGGGTTAGCTGAAAGGAGAAACAGAACTCTCAAGGAGGCAGCAAGGACAATGTTAGTTGAATATCAAACTCCTCAAAGATTTTGGGCAGAAGCCATCAACACTGCTTGCTTCTTCCAAAATAGGTGTCTACCAGTCAAGAGACATGGGAAGACTCCGTATGAAATGTACAAAGGTAAAACTCCTAATCTTTCCTCTGTCCATATTTTTGGGTGTAGGTGTTTTATCCATGACAATGGAAAGACTAAGTTAAAGACTTTTGATGCTAAGGTTGCTGAAGGAATATTCTTAGAATATTCTGGAAGTAGCAAAGCCTATAGAGTCTTTAATAAAGTCTCTCTCTGTGTGGAGGAAACACCTCATGTTGTATTTAATGAATCTATTCATGAGTACAGCAAGGAGAAGCTAGCAGAAGAGGTGGATCAGCTGAATCTGTCAGACAAGCCAGATCTGATTAAGGTAGTGGTACCTAGGATAGAATCAGAATCAGATTCAGATGATGAGCCCAAGTGATCAGCTGATAAGCCTTCATCAGTACCAGATGATGATTCAATGACTCCTGACACTAACCAAAGGGGAACATCAGACAAAACCCAAGAGGAGCAGACCATGGCACCTCAGAGGGGCAAGAAGAACTTATCTGATTTCCCAGCTGAGCAGATCTTAGGAGATCCAAGTGTGGGTGTTCAGACCAGAAGAAAACTAAACTTGGGTGCTCAATTCAGCTGTTATGTGTCTCTGATAGAACCCAAGAATATCCATGAAGCTCTTGAAGATCCAAACTGGATTGTAGCTATGCAAGAGGAGCTAAACTAGTTTGCAAGACAAGAAGTTTGGACTCTAGTGGAGAGGCTCAAACATCAGAAGGTTATAGGCACTAAATGGGTCTTCAAGAACAAGAAGGATGAAAACGATATTGTGGTAAGAAACAAGGCAAGGCTAGTAGCCCAGGGATACTCACAGTCAGAGGGGATTGACTATGATGAGACATTTGCTCCTGTGGCAAGACCAGAAGCCATCAGATTGTTTCTTGCCTATGTTGTTTTCAAAGGGTTCAAGGTATACCTGATGGATGTCAAGTCAGCTTTTCTGAACGGTATCCTGGCAGAAGAAGTTTATGTGGAACAACCACTAGGATTTGAGGTTGGAATCAAGGTTTATAGGTTGCAGAAAGCTTTATATGGACTAAAGCAGGCACCTAAAGCATGGTATGATACTCTATCACAGTTTCTGCTGGATAGTGGATTCAGCAAAGGAAAGATAGATAAGACCTTGTTTAGGAAAGAAGATGGAGATGATATCCTATTAGTGCAGATCTATGTGGATGATATCATCTTCGGCTCCCCCAACAAGCAGATGTGTGATCAGTTTAGCAAGCTGATGACTAGCAAGTTCGAAATGTCCATGATGGGGGAAATGACCTATTTCCTTGGACTTCATGTGAAGCAGATGTCCAATGGAACCTTCATAAGCCAAGCTAAGTATGCCAAGAATCTGATAGAAAAGTTTGGAATCAGCAGCAGCAGAGAAGCTAAGATTCCAACGATGGCAAACTTTAGCATGGATCCAGATGAGGCTGGTGAGAAAGTGGATCAGGCACAATATAGAGGACTTATTGGTTCTCTGCTGTATCTCACTGCCAGCAGACCTGATATCAGCTTTGCAGTAGGGGTATGTGCAAGGTTTCAGGCATGTCCTAAGAAATCTCATCTGGAAGCAGCTAAGAAGATTGTGAAGTATTTGAAGGGTACTTCCAATCTAGGCCTCTGGTATCCTGCTGATGATAATCTTCAGCTGAGTAGGTATTCAGACTCTGACTATGGAGGGTGCAAGATTGATAGGAAATCGACTTCTGGCACATGTCAGTTTCTGGGAAGTAAGCTGATATCTTTGTTCTCCAAGAAACAAACTTCAGTAGCTACATCCACAACAGAGGCAGAGTACATGACTACTGGTAGTTGCTGCTCTCAGCTGCTCTGGATCAGACAACAGCTAAGGGACTACCATGTGATCACAGAAGAGATACCCATCTTCTGTGATAGCACAAGTGCAATAGCCATTACTCAGAACCCAGTTCTTCATACCAGATGTAAGCATGTGGACATAAGATACTATTTCCTTAGAGATCATGCTGAGAAGGGAGACATCAGGATGGAGAAGATTCACACAGAGAAGCAAAGAGCAGATGTTCTTACCAAACCTTTAGCAGAGGTAAGATTCAGAGAATTAGTAGCAGAGTTAGGAATGATAGATGGAGGAGCAGTTCTTTAGAAAGAAAGGGTTGGGTTGTCTGGGTAGTCAGCTGGTATTCAGCTGAGTCATAGTCTGCTGAAGTAATCAGCTGATCTTCACATCAGCTGATTTGGTATGGCCTCTTACTCCTTCTTGTCATATCTTTATCTTGTTATTTCTAACTTGATACAGGTATAAGTCATGAGAGTCAGACAAGACCATTTCGCCTCAGCTGATCCACGTCAGCTGACATTAAAGACCCAGATGAGCAGAAAAGATTTTCATGAGGATCACTCTTATCAGTTGACCCTGCCACGTCAGCATTTCGATAAGTATTTCTATGATCTTCGATGTCTGTTTTGAATTTTTTTTAAATCTTTTCTAAAATTAATAAATCCCTAATTTCTAAAATTTTTTTTAGAAAATTGTCTATCAAATCTTTTCTCTTACGAAAATTTGGGGATTTATTACTTTTTGCAAAATAAAGTGTCAATGACAATTAATTTCTCACCTCCCAAATTTCATCACTAAAGTTTTTCATCATTACCTTTTTCCAAAAGACGGAACTTTTGGCGGCCAAAACCTTTTCGAAAACCTGACACTTACGCATCACCCCCAAAATTCTCAAAGGTCATCTAATCTGGACCTTTGATTTGTGTGATGCAATATACAAATCTACGATCAAAATTGATCGATTTTAATTTTGGAAAAGCTGCTCATCTCACTCAATTCATATAAATACCTTTTAAACTCCTTTTTGAAAATCTTTCTGCCTTGAAATCTGTCTATCTTCTCTATTCTCGTGTCTACATATTTTTCTCTGTGAAATTAACCTTTGTGTTGAAGCCATGGATCACAAAGCTCTGAAGAAGATGTTCAAGACGATGATGTATGCCGAAATGTGAGTTGATTATAACACAACAAGGGTTCCAGATGTAACACCCCGCATAGGCAGCAGCTTTTAGCCCTTTAATTATTTTTGTTTTAGGCGTGAGTTTGTGTGAGTACAAGTTTAGTCCTTTAAGTTGTTATGCCTTAGTATTTCTATATTGGTTGCTTAGTATTAGTTGTCCCAATTAGTATTAATTGGACTCTTATGATAGTACTTAAGTTTCGAACTATTAGAGGAAAGAAGAATAATATTATTGTTGAGGTTATAGTATCATTAAGGGCATGTTAGTAATTGAGGAAGTTAATTTAGGGATTTGACTTTATGAGGATTTGACCAAGAATAGGATTAAATAACACTTGGGATAGTATTGATAGTATTTTCGAAAAATATTGGATCTTAGAGTTATAAGAATTTTCGAAAATAAGGAGTATTATGACAAGGATTTCTAGTATCTTTATTTATGGAAATAAGTCATATTCTTATGCAAGAGAATATACATGCTTGAAGGTTAAGTATCACAAGAATAAAGAGTTAGTAAGGATCTTTTAAATAAGGAAATAAGTTACCAAGTATGGAAATAGAGATACAACAAGATTTTGGGCCAATTTTCTTTCCCCTCTTGCAAGATTTCGGCCAAGGCCTTATTCAGCCCCAAACCCTACTTTTCCAACTCTATAAATATGTATTGATCAAGTTCCTAATACCCCTAGACACCCAAAAATCGGCAGCCACCTCTAGCACCAAATTTCGGCCAACACATGAAGCTATAGGACCAGTTTTTCCAGCAGCTTGTAGAGGTAGAAAGAGAGCAAGTCTCGGCAATTTTGAGTGAGGAAAGGAGTAGGATTCGAGCACAAGGATTAGTCAAGCCAACGTACAACACTTCTCTATTTTCAAGTCAAGAAAAGGTGGGGGTTTAAACGGTGAAAAGTGGTAACTATAGTTCGACTTTTAAATATTTAGTTTGATGCAATTATGTGTTTATGTGCTAATATGAATGGATGGTCAGCTCTACCATCAATCTATGAATGGACAATCAGCTATATTGTCAAATGAATGTTAAGGATGATCAGCTATATCATCAATGAATGGATACGAAAGTCGTATCATATGTTAAGAAAGAAGGGTATGTTTACATGTTATTGTGTCCTTTATATTTAGACTTCGAACTAAACTATCCCCATGGAGTGATTAATTTATAATTGCTCACCCCTTCACCGAATTATATTTTCAGATTTTCAAGAGTAAGGTGACGAGGTTGGCGATGCGGAGGAAGGTGGATGTGATGCGAGAAAGAATAAGTTATTGGATTGAAGTTTAATTAAATAATTCCAAGTAGGCTTTTATTTCATGTTTGCAAGTATTATATTTAATGTTTTCGGCACTTTATGTTTGCCACAAGACTAGACGTTTGCATGTTTTAATTCGATGAGTGCATGGACACGTAGATGATTGATTTAGGATATGCTATGGTTTGATGAATTATGGGATTTTTATTATGGATTTATATGAGGTATTATTATTTGATTATGTGTTAATTTGCATGATTATTAGGAGTTAAGTTGATGAATTTATTTAATAATATGGCAGCTGATGGTTTGAATTTTATACGAATGATTAAGTGTTAATTTATGTGTTTAATTGTTCTTATGAAAATTAGTTATTGTCCTTATTTGCATGATCAATAAGTTAAGTTTTATAACTCCAAAAATTATGAAATTTTACCAGAATGTTTGCCATGATTTATAATGTATGTTGACAAATTTTCAGGAGTTTTTATTTAGTGAAAGTCGAGGTTTCCCGTTTTAGTCCTTTATGTGTTTCTAGTCCTCAAAATTCTTATTTTCAAATTACCGAATTTATGCCCAGCTTATTTTCGAAATTTTTGCAGTTTATTAGTCATAAACTATTAAGTATTTTGATCATAAAAATCAGGAGCAAAATCGTTTTAAAGTTTCAGCTCAAAATTAGTCCTTTATCTTTGTTTTACGAGCTTTTCAAGTGTTTTAAAGATGAATTTGCGTGGCAAGTCTTTACAATATGTTTAATATGATTTTATTGAGTATTTAGAGGCCTTAGATGATTTGGCAAGATAATAGTATTAAAGAAAATGGATTTGGTATTAGTTAGTGGACTGTTTTTATACACAACCAGTTTTGATGAGTACAACCAGGTTGTTTTCGTGAGTTTTAGGTACTAGCTGCTGTATATGATTTGTTTAAGTATTATTGCATGATTTGATCAATGTCTTGGTTGATGTATGAAGTTGGAATGATTTGATCTCTTATGATGATTTTATTAAAACATGTTGGATACAATTGAGATGATATTATTTATGTTCTTCATGGACGTATTGAATGAGTTATTTATTGTGAATGTTTGATTTATTTGCCTTTAAATAAAAAAGGGGTTTTTCAAAGAAAAGAATTTTACTTAGTAGAAAATGGGTGCACGTTCTAAAGAATGTTTCTGTTAAATAATTGATTAAAAAAGGGACTTCCGCTGATTTGTAAATGTATAGAAATTTTAGGGCGTGACACCAGAGATTCGAGAGATACTAAATTTTCTCCAACATCATAATCTCCGAACATTCATCTCCGTGATGCCTCCAGATAACCAGACGCTAAACTTCTATGCCTTCCAGTTTCTACTCAAAGCCCAGTTTAGCCCTAACTCTATTGGGTCTTTGGTTGATGGGAAAACAGTCGTTTTGTCCAAGGATGTTGCTGCAAAGATCTTTAGTTTATCAGCCTCTGGTGTTCAACCTCACACATATAAGGAGGCATATTATTTGACTACCTTCAAGCTAATGGTGAGGAAGAGTCATCAGGACACAACTACAAATCTTAAGAAGAATATGCTGAGGAGGAGGTTTAGGTTTTTCATGGATGTTGTGAACAAGGTAATTCTTGCTGAGCAGGGAAGTTTGGATGCCCTTACCAAACTCCGACTAAGTGTCGCTCGCACGATATTGGATGGGGTTCAAGCAGACTGGGTGAGTTTACTGTGGTTTCGCTTGGAGCAGGAGTCCAAGAGATGTGCTGCTGAAATGGTGAATGGACAGCAGGTCTACAAGTTTACCTCAAAATGCTCTATGGCTACCAATATTACAATAATCTTGAATTACTTGATGCCAGAACATAAGTGGGATAAAGAATGGGTTGTTAAGTACAACCATACCAAGTTCCGGAGGGGAAGCAATTTAGATGTAATTGGGCCAGCTGATTCAGATTCGGCAGCTGACCTAGCAGATGTTGCACCAGGGCCCTCTACTGATTCTGGTAAAAAGCAGAAGAGGAAGGCTTCAAAGCCTGCTGGAGGGAGTAAGAAGAAGAAGTCCAAGAGGGACACTACTCCGGTTCGGAGGAAACTTTCCTTTGACACAGATGACGAAGATGATACTGCTCCGTTGAGTAGTTTGAAGAAGAAGTCTCCAGCTGCTACTTCATCAGCTGCGAGAGCTAATGTGCTGATTGATGAGCCCTCTGATGTAGAAGAGGAACAAGCAGAGGAAGAATCAGCTGAGGAAGCTGGTTCAGGAAAAGAGTCTGCTTCTGACTCTGATGGAGGAGAGGAGGAATCAGATGAGGAGGAGTCAGCTGAGCCTTCAGTTGCTGAGACAGAGGTTATTCATTCCTCTGAAGAGGCACCATCAGAAGACACACCCATTACAGTCGAACCTATCAGGTCAGCTCCACCTACCCCTTTATCTGATCCCCCAAAAACATTTTCACACTCCCCTTCACACCATGACTCTCCAAGATCCCAAACTTCTACACATTCCTCACCTCCAGCTGACCCCTCACCTTCACAAATCTCAGCTGGCAATGAACCAGAGGAGATGGCTACCTCTGGTGAGCCTTCAGCTATTCCCCAACCCTCTCACCCTGAACCCATTGATCTAGAAACCCCCAACTCCCCTACTGAAATGGCCCAACAAGAATGTTTATCTCACCTTCATTCAAAGGGGCCTCTTGAACGAGGGATGATCATTACTGCCCTAGCCCACATATTCCTATACATCCCAGAACTCAACCCCTATCCTGCCTATCAAGATATCTTAGCTGATGGTCTCGTTTGGGCTCAAGCGAGAGAAGATTCAATTACCTTCTTTTTGGAGTTGGTAAAGGAGATGGGTGAAGCAGCCTTTACTGAGTGGGAAGAAATCTTGATGGATGCCTTGGAGGTTAAGGCACCATCCCAACTGACAACTCCTGAAGGCCTTAGGAAGGTTGCACGTGCTTTGCTGCTTAAGGATGGGGTTGCACTGGATTGCCCGGAAACAGTGATGTCTGAATTCATTCCTCCTGCAGCAAACCTTGAGATCAACCCTACTGACCAGGTGTCTCCTGATATCCTCAACAGTTTAAAAGATTATTTTGATGATCATATATCAGGGAAGTCAAAGCCACTCTGCTGGCTGCCAAGTCTGCTGCTCCCTTGCTGATTGAACGACATGTCCATCAAGTATTATTGGATCATCGGAACAAGCTGAGAGATGCTATGGAAGACAGCCTGTATGCCACAAGGAAGGAATTTTTCCACACTCTTCAAAAATTCAAAGAGACAGCCAAGGCATTCACTGATGATGCCTCTGCCGCCCTCTCTGCTGAATCTGATAGTTTCAGGCTGGTGACTGAGAGACTAGAAAGACAAATTACTGAGTGCAAAGATGGTTAGGAGGACCTGAAGGCTGTTGTTGATACGTTTCTCACTTCTCTACCTTTCCTCCATTATTGATGATATCAAAAAGGGGGAAGAAAAGAACTCATCTGATATAGCTGCCCTACAAGCTGAGATGGCCTCTCTGAGAGCTCTGCTGGTGGAAAATAATGGTGTTCTATCTTCCAGATTAGAGAACGTCGAAAATTACATCAATACAAGGAAGATTGCCCAGCAGAAGACTCAGGAGCTGAGAGATCAAAAGTTAGCTGAAGCTATGCAGAGGCAAGAGGAGGCTGCTGAAGCAAGGGAAAAACAGAAGCAGATCATGAATGTTGAGCTAGATGAGAAGCTGGCAAAAGAGTTGCAGCTTGTTGAGAAAGAAACTCCTGAGGAGAGGAATAAGAGGCAGGAGAGAGAAATGAATGATCAACTAGAAAGAAGATATCAGAGGAGATTGAAGAAAGAAGGTAAACTACCTCAGTCTAAAGTGAAGAAGGGTGGAAGGTATGTTAGAGACCCCAATGATCCTCTGGTAGATGGTCCTATAGAGATGTTCTGCAAGGATATGTCATCTGATCAGATTGACATGTGGAAGACAATAAAGGCAAGAGCCTTCATCCAGTTCTATGTGCTAAGAGGAGAAGACACCAGAGGAGAAAAAGAAAAGAATGCTGAGTTCAGAGCATGGTTGGAGGAATGCTTTCCTATCTTCTTCAAGGTTATCTCTGAAATTATGCTCAAAGTGGATGTACAACCTGAGCTGCCAGAACTGGAATACTTTCCCACACCAACTGATGGAAATGGTAATGTCAACTGGGCAGAGATCCGAAAGATCTAGTTGCAGATGGTTACCAGGTTTCTTTCAACTCTTCCTGATACATCCACTCCTTCTCTGAAGGCAATTGAGAAGAGATTTCTTGACTGGATGCGGCTGCCTATGGACAACAGAAAGCCTTTGGTGATGTAATAGGCCAGCTGAGTCAGCTGAGGTTAGGTGTTCTTATCTCTTGTAATCTCTGTCTGATTAATGAAGTTTTATCTTTCCAGACAACTTCTTGTTGTCAGTTGCTCTTTACATTCTGTCTAAAGGATCTTATATAAAGATCTTCTTTCCTGTCCTATTGATCTTGATGTTAATATGCTTATCTGTTGAGATCAGCTGAGTTGGTTTTGATATCATCAAAAAGGGGGAATTTGTTCGGATATTCTTGTTAGATGTTTTGATGATAAAATAAACCAATCAGCTTGTAATAGGACCAGCTGAACCTGTTAGTCAGCTGATGAGTAGTTAGGATTAGATAGGTTCGAGTAAGGGGGAATCAACCTTGCTACCTAGAAGATCCGAAGCTATCACAGAAAAGAAGATCAGCTAAGGTCTTGAGGACTTAGCCGATTCCAGAAGACAGAAGACTTGAGCAGCTGACACTGGCGTATCAAGAGCAGAACATCAGAGGAGTTAAGATCAGCTGACATCAGAAGATCAGCTGATCAGCTGAGCACGTCGCAGACAAGAGAAGGACCAAGGATCAAGAATTTACAGATGAAGTTCAGAAGATCAGCTGAGGTGCACACCAGCAGACTTGCACATCAGCTGAGGTCCAAGTACCAGCAGACCGTACACCATCTGAGGAGACAGATCAGCTGGAATCTTGTGCTATGCCCAGATTCTACGGAATCAATTCAAGGGTTGACCTGCGACAAAAGAAAAGAAGATTCCCAGAATAGAAGATCAATCAATCAAGGGGACAAACTTGATTGATTGTTAATCGCGAAGATTTACGGGAATCAAGAAGGAGATTCAATCAATCTCAATGATTGATTGAATACGAGATTATAGGATCTCAGATTTCTAATCCATCCCAACGGCTAGTTATTTGACCCTATAAGTTAGAGTAACAGTGATGATTTCAGTGTCGGATTAACACGCACCTTAAGCTTGCCGAAACTCTGTCAAAATCATTACTCGCACTCAACACACTATATTCATACTTATTCTTTGTAAAGCTTTGTAGAAGCTGTGAGAAGTCATTTGCTATCGAAGCATTGACGATTTGTAAGAGAGTAGTACTCTCGATGTTAGTGAGTGAGTGAGTGAGTGAGTAAAGTTAGTGGAGAGCCCCACAATTCCAGTTGGATTGTGGAGAGTGGAGTAGGACCTTTCTGTCCGAACCACTATAAATCTTTTGTGTCTCGCGTCTCTATTTACCGTTCTTTGCTTGTGCACTTCACCTAAAAAAAACTGATTTTCTTTAAAATGTTTCCGCACAAATTTACACAGCGCACAACTTTCAAATTCAGACTATCTTAAGTAGTCTGGTGTTTTTTAAATAAGCCAAAAATCAGAAAAAGGTTTTGAATCCCTACAAGTCTATTCAACCCCCCCTTCTAGTCTTGTCTAAGGGCATTCTTTCTCTAAAACCTGCCTTTGGGACCAACAATCAGTGTACCTCTTTTCTGACGATTCCCTCCTGCTCCCTGATGATCTCTCAGGTTTGGAGCTGGATCTTCTGAGATCAGCATCGACTCTCCTCTTAGAGCTCTTCTCATCTCTTACGCTCATGTTCTTCACGTTCTCTCCTGGATTCTGAACCCCTCATTTCTTCTCTCCGGGGGACTTGATCTCCTGGGGCTGGAATACTTGCGATCACGGGTGTCAGTATAAAACTTCTTATACATGTCGAATCGAGAGTTTAGTTTCTCGAAACGCCGTGCCATCAGGTTGTATTCCAGGGCTAGCTCATCCATGCTCATATCTCTGAGTGATTTCGAGCCAGATCCAGCCTCAGGCTCAGGAGTAGCTTTAAGAGCCACGCTCTTTTCCTTCTCAGGTGTCTTCTCCTCACCTATTTCCTCACTGACAGCACCTTTAACTCTGAGAATAGGTGAGAGTGAGTAATGTTGGTGAGATCCTGAGTGTTCTTTAACAAGATCACCCCTGTGTTCCATCTTTCAGGAAGACAATTCAGGATTTTAGACGACACCTCTCTCTTGGGAAACTCCTATCCAAGGGTTTCTAGCTCGTTCATCATCTTAATGAACCGAGCTTCCATCTGATCAATGGACTCTCTCTCTAATATCTGGAAGGCCTCAAACTTCCTGATAGCAAGATCTCTATTGTTCTCCTTGATCTTCTCTGATCCTTCACTCATCTCCTTCAGTGCATCCCAGACCTCCTTCGCAGTCTTCAGATGCATGAGCTTGACTGAATTCTTGTAAGAAACGGGGTGGAGTATAATGTTCTTAGCGACATTATCCAGTCCGATTTGCTTAATATGATCAGCAGTAAGCGCGGACCTCTCCACTTCTTCATCTCCGGTGGCTGGAACAGGGACATTACCAGCAACTGGCCAGGTCGTCTAAAGATTCCTCATGAACCTGATCGGACCATGCTCAATCACCTTCGGCATCTGATCATGGATGGAGTAGAGATGTGCGAGGATCCTGAATTTCCAATAATCATAGTTATCAATAGAAAACTCAGGAAGGTTGCCCTCAAGGCGCTTAGAACCGGATGCCATGAAATGCAGTTTTCAGAAATAGATCTGTTCAGTTGACCACCAAAAGTTTCTCCTCAGAAACTGTTGGTAAACAAAGTCAGTGGTCTTTTGAACCACTGCTCTGATACCACTTGTTGGTCCCGAAACGAGTATAAATCAGTGTATGGGGGGAATACACTGATGCCAAATTTTCCCGAAAGGCTAAGGAAAATGCTCTTTCAAACCTAGTCAGGACGATCCTGAAGTGTTCTATAAACCTGATGGTCCTCAGGGGCAGCAGGGACGGATCAGGAAAGAACCAGAAAGGCTAGGTCAGAGTTGTGCCCTCAGAAGCTCAGTAGAGATAACCCACCTAATGACAGTTCAGAAGCAAGTCAGTTGGATAGCTATCTCAGTAAGCTCAGTTTAGTGCGGAATGTGAGCCCTTAAGTGTTTACTCATTTTATTTTCTGAAAACTTTTCAGTTTGCTTAGTGAAAACGTGGTTAGGCTGGTGCACCGATTTAAGGATCAGGATAACAAAGTCAGTCCTGATGGTTTTCCAAAACCAGTGCAAGTATGCTTCAGTTTAATATGAATGACAGTTTATGATCCTGAGTAAAATAGTAAATCAGCACACAAGGGTCTTTTTAACGTGGTTCGGAGATAACCAACTCCTACGTCCACGACCTGATTGAACAGAAAGCTATCCTCAAAACCCTGAGGATAGGTACTTGGGTTTTACGTGCCAAGGGACACGAATAACCAACTTCCTCTCAAAGGAACAGATCCCTGGGTGGTTTTACAAGTCCCAGTCCTTCCTACTAACCAACTCACAACCTAAGGGGTTTGGTATTCACGTTTTCCAACTATTGTGTATTGATCCCTCTAACAAATCAGTGCTAAGGGTGGAATCAATACTCTAAGCAAAATATAGAATGAGATTCCTACTACAACACTAGGGAAACTTAAAGTTCTGAGTGTTGTTCAAAGTATGCTTTGAGTGCTTGGAATCTTGAGAGTTTCTCACTTGGAAATTTCCCGTTACCTTGAATGGGGGCAAGGTCTTCTGTATTTATAGGGAGGTTTGAAATAGATCTGTTGGAGGAGATCCGTTTCAAACCTTCCTATTTTAGGTAGATGCAGGTACTAGCTGTCCTTGTCTGACATGGACCATACCTAGTATGGTAAAGTCTCTGATCCACCGCATGCACCTCTGAGAGGCATTAAATGCTCTTCAGTCTCCGTACATACATGTCGCCTTCTTACTGGTCGTTGGTCCAACGGCTAGTTTATCTGTATTGACCTTCTGATCCTCGTACATTTATGACTCTGAGTCTCTCGTTCTTTACTCAGCATAAATGTTTGTCTTATGTTGGAGACTCTGACATTCTTTTTGCTTCATCAGACTTCCATTCGCACGTGTAACCTTTGGGTCTCAGGTCTTACATGTATCAAGATAACTGATACTAAGCCCAAGTCAGAACTTATGAACATTAGAAGGACATTTAGCCTGATCAAGGTTACATTGTCCCTTCACTGATAAAGACTTCCCTGAGCATGCTTAGTTTACTCAGTTCTATCAGGATCAGTGGTCTTCTTCAGGATGGCTTCTAGGCTTCTTCAGGAGTCTTTCTAGGTTTTTCAGGTTGCAGCTTCAGGTTGATCATCTTCAGGACGATCATACCTTCAGGATGGAAACAACTTCAGACTTCAGACTTTAAGGACGTCTCTATCAGTCCTCACTCCTCAGTACGTTCCCCCTGAACTGAATACCTGTGAATAGAAAAACTATTCTAACCTATCTATCCAGAGCCTATCATCCTGATGAACTATACTTAGACAAATTCATCAAGGGGTTTTGGGATCTAATCAAAATACTTCCTGATTGTCCCAACAACGGGTATTTAAAGTGTTGTATCTTGCAATTATTAAAATCTTATTAAATCCCAATCTGACAACTTAAGTTGATTTTTAATCTCAACTTTACATCTTATTTCCAGGTTTCGATAAGTTTCGTTTTATATTTTAATCTCTGTTCTTCTCATCATTTTCTCATGGGTATTTCAATTTCATATTTCTGTGTCTATTATAGATTATAAATCTTTCTTCTTGTAATTTTTGTAGATTATTAATCATTCTCTTTTTAAGAGTAAGCATCTAATGTGTCAAATGCACTGTACAATTCAAGTATATTAAAAAGTTATATAAAATATAATTGAAAAGTCACACATGTTATTATAAAAAAATATTTTTAAAAAAATATTTTTCAGTAATAATATGTGTGATTTTTCAGTAAAAATTTGGTTTAACTTTTTAAAAAAACACTTGAGTTGCATGGTGCATCTGATGCATACAAGATTAAGAGTATGTCTTCTATGAACTTGAGTTCACCGTGAACTATAGTGATCCAACTCAAGCTTTGACCAGAAATTTCACTCTCGCTCTAAATCTGTATTTTTTTTACGCTATCTATCATACTCTCTCGCGCGTGCAGATTGCACACGAATCACAGTGCTACGTGAATGATATTGCAAAAACATCTTCATGAATCACATCGCTACACAAATCTGAGGATGATCTTTCATTGAAGTGGTGTGTGCTCGTGCGTCGAGGCTGAGTGAGGAGAAGTCATCGACGATTATGAAGCAGAAAAGCACCATACGTGATTATGCAAAATGATGATTTCAACATGATCTTGAATATTTCACCAATAAATTTTGACGATAGTCTTAATGTAAATGCATATAACCAATTTGATTTGAAGTAGATGAAGTTTAATTCATGCAAGAAAAATGAATACATACAAAACATGTAAATACACGATTTGTTAGTTTTTGTGCATGAAAGTGTTAGTAACAACACATTACAATGACAATACTTTTAAATGATAGTAACAACAATTTGCATGACAATACTATTATTTGTTGCATGATAGTGATAGTCATGCTACATGATAGTGACAGTAAGAGTATATGATAGTGTTAATCTTTGTACATGACAATGATAGACTTAATTCATAGTTGAAATAGTTATAGTTCATGACAATGACAGTCTTTGTGCATGATAGTGATATTCACAATGCATTATAGTGACAGTCTTTGTGTACGATAGTGATAATAATTTGTGTCTTTGTTGTATGATAGAAGTAGTTATACTACATGGTAGTGATAGTTATATAACATGTCAATATTAGTCTCTGTACATGACAATAATGGGCTTAATGCATGGAAGTAATAGTTATAATTTGTTAGCCAAAATTGTGTCTCACGCAAGTGTACGTGGTAGTTGTAGACATAGCAAGATGACTAAGTAATAATATCGAACACAGGGAAACAGGGCAATGTAAAGTAAGATTGTTATTTAAGAATCGAAACTAAGAAAGTAATAAAAGGCTTGGGGTTGCTAACTACTTTTCTTGACAAAATAGTAAAGACTACTTATCACCTTTTATCAAAGTGAGCAAGAGTGGAAACATGCATTAGTGTAATCCACCTATGATTCGTATGGTTCCTATCTCCACTAATCATGCAAGTTCAATAGAATGATCAATTAAGCAAATAGCATTGTTAATATGCCTAGGTCTCCCTAATGACACTTAACACCCTAATTGAGGTGACTAAACTAATAGGCAATTCTCATTGTCCTAGAAGCATTTCATCAAACACTTAACATGCACAACCTTCAATTAAGAGTTTTCATGAATAAACTCAATTCTCATGTCTTGCTAATCCATTAGGGCTCTAAACATCCAATTGACAATGCTAAACATTCATTCATAACATCAATTAAGAATATTAATCATTCAATATCACAAAGCATTCATAGGATTTATAGGATCACCAAACTACTACATAGGATTCATACACCAATGCATATAGAAATTAGCTTATGGCTAATTGAATCAACAAATCATCAATTAAGCTATCTAACATCATCATGACAACTAATATGAAAAGAGATTACAAAATTCTTACCTAAAAGAATGGAATTGAAAATGCCATCTACTACATTGGAATCCAAACTTGTAATCCAGGACTTGAAATGCAAAACCGAACTGTAGAAACGTAGCTCTAATCACTACTAAGCTAAAGCAACAAATGGATCATCGATCTAACGGGTAGATGAAAAGTAATTGAAGATTGAAGACTAATAAAATTTAAGAACCCATTTTGTAACTTCTCTTAACTCCCTAATCTAATTAAGAATCTAAGAAAATGAATGAAACAAGTGTGTAGAATCTCCTTGGAAATCTGATGCTTCAAGTCTATATAGTACTCCTCATGCTTGTACCAAAATGCCCTTCATTAGAACGCGCAAAAGATGAAATTCCCCCTGAAAATCCAGAAAAATGCACTACCGCGCGAGCTGGAGATGTGGCCTTGATCGTGCGCCTGGTCGCGCGACCCCTAGGCGCGTAAACTGACCTTGAGAGCGCGAGCTACGTGCAAACTAGCGCGAGCTACGTTGCTTCGGCACGCGAGCTGAACTGTCCTCCGATGTTTGATTTTTGAGTTTTCCATTTTCGACTCGATGGCTCATCCGATCTTCCTAGGGTCTCCAATTGAGTATTTTAAACATCTCCACGAGCTCAAATTATCTCGTCTCAACTTCTATAGTCGGGAATTCCTCGTTTTTGCTCATTTTTCCCTACAAAACACACTTTCTAGCCAACAAAGGGTCAACATCACAAAGTATATCATAATAGGGTCAAATATGAACATAATTCAATCAATATAACACCAAAATGGATTCTAAAAGATGCAATTAAGGCCCTAATCACACCCCCAAACTAGATTGTTGCACAGCCTCGAGCAACGAAGCAATAAGATAGGGGAATAATGTATCAATGAAGCATCAAGCACAACATCAAATGTCATGGGAGAATCAATCAATATCAAGCAAGTCTAGAGTGAAATGGCATCTAATCAACCATCAACATTAAATCAATGAACAAGATATCAAATCAATGAGTCAAGATCCTCACAAGGAAGTGTTTAGCTCATCTCTCAAGTGTTTGAGGTTCTCTCAATCATCATACCACATACATATACTACTATAAGATTGGCTTGAGTCTAACTTCTCCACCACTTAAAATGACAAATCATTCACACATCAATGCGGACTTTATCAAGGTTGTAGTGTTGGCTTTTTGGTAGGGAAGGGAATATATGGACACAAGTGACTAAGTATGATTAGTAAAGCAAGAAGGAATCATAATAGAGAACATTCACCTCTTCATGCAATAAGCACTTCTCCATCTTCATGCACTTTCTAAATCACACTTTTGAATCAATTTGGCTTCCCTTTTTGAACACATTGTGATCATACTCACAACACTTTGAAATCAACCTTTCTTAGGCTTTTCACTTGCACTTGAACCTTTTTTTTTGCATTTGCTTTCCATTCCACTAGAATTTCTTTCCACTTTAGCCACCATATTCTTCATCATATCACCAATCTTCCTTCCTTCTTTTCACTCTACTAATCATAGGGACAAGAGAGTTCCAAAAAGGAAGGAAGTATGACTTAAAGTGTGGTTAGCCAAAGGAAAGGTCTATAGGCACAAAATGGTAAGCAGTGGATCATAATGTCATTGGTAGGCTCATAGAGGCAAAGTGACTCAAAATAGATAAAAAATGGCCTTAAATCATATCATGTGAACTCTTCATCTAATGTAGCCTCAAATAAGACCAAAGCTAAGTTCTAGAGTATAATTCACGTGTGTGGAACTCACATCAAAGAACATCATCCGTTCAAGATTGAAACGGGCATATAACGGCACAAACCTCAGGGCTATATGTGATCATGACTCATATTATATTAAAAATGCTCAAATCATCAAAGTATCAAGAATCATAGAATCAGTCTAAACAAGACATGATTCAAATGATCAATCCACTACACTAAACATGAACTATCAACCACATTCATACAACAATTAGACTATCTCATGCATCCACCACTCTAAACTAGCAACAATATGGCAATATCAACAAGCAAAACAAGTCATCCTACTAGACAGACATATGATCTCAAAACATCAAGAAGCACTAATATCATACTAAACAAAGCATTGCAATGAGATTTGAAAAACGAACACACCCCCAAACTTTTTTAGACCATGGGTCTAAAAAGTTTGGCAAAAGTGAAGTAAAGA
This sequence comes from Prunella vulgaris, assembly GCA_026898435.1. Classification (NCBI taxonomy): domain Eukaryota; kingdom Viridiplantae; phylum Streptophyta; class Magnoliopsida; order Lamiales; family Lamiaceae; genus Prunella; species Prunella vulgaris. Next base: position 1,221,698 of record JAPKLY010000096.1, read on the forward strand.
TCATGTAACGCACTAAACAAAACAATCTACTAATAGCATCATCAAGAAGTCCAAAGCATTTCATCACAAAAGCAAACTACAATCTAAAACAAAACAATCTAAAACAACAATATCAATAACAATCTTAAACAACAACAAATTAAATAGGAAAAAATGCAAGATAAGGGAGTAGAAAATGTTACCCATCCTCATGAAATTAGTACACTTCACGGAGGAGGATAACTCGGATGAGTGAAATGTCGCTCCTCGACATGCCAAGCCATCATCGCCCTTTGAGCTTCAAGGATCTCATCAATATTGGTGCGGATGGAGGAGACGTCCGTGTGTATAGAACGATAATCATCTCTCATGTGATTCACATCTTCACGAAGATGTGAGTACTTGGTCTTAAGGTCATTGACATCGATCCTAAGAGATGTTAACTCTTCTCCCCATTCGTTCAAGGTCCTTCCTCCCATCTCATGATCATCCTCTTGCTCATTCATCTCTTCATCCTCTTGCTCTTGTACACGTGAGCTCGACTCACCCCTTGCTCTTGTGCTTTGTACCGAATTGAATGAACTTATAATGCCAAGGTGGGTGGGAGAGTTTGGTTTCCAATTTTCTTCATTCTTCCGTGTAATAGACTCATAAAACATAAGAGGAAATGGAGGATCATTTGCGGTCTTACCTCTAAAACAAGGATTTTTTCTATTCCTCATCATCAACTTGGCCTTCATCATATGATGCATATCAATAAGACCAAAATTAAGTCCTTTCTCGCGTGGCTCCCACCCAACACCTTGAGCTATGTGGGCTATCATTCCACCATAAGCACACTTGTACTTAGAGAGTTGGTTCTCAAGACTCTTACTCAAATAGGCCCCAAAGTCAGCCTTCTTCGGAGTCACCATAAAATAAAGAATGTAGAGTTCATCTCGCCTTACCCAGCTACACTCATATCTCGCAAACGCGGTGTTAGCTAACACCATGTGGGCATATGCAAGGATTGGGTTGGCGATACTTGAGGACCTTGAATGTTTAGCAATGTATTCCTCTTCTTCTTTATTGATCTTGTTCCAAAAATCTTGATCTAGAACAAATCTCTCCGGAGCATATAATCGGTGCCTCTCAATATTTTCCTCACAACCGAAGATCCGGTTGATTTCATCGGTAGTCAAGCTATACTCTTGATGGTTGGCTTGGAATTTTATCAAGTAGGGAACTCCTTCCTCCTCTTTAACCCTTAAAGTGCTCAAGAACTCAAGATTCAATTTGAGGTAAGACTTTTGTTTAACTTTGAGCAAGCATCTCCACCCTATGTTGGAGAATAATTCCTCCACATCATCCTCAAAGTGACACATAGTAACGGTCTCTTTGTCTAAGAACCTAGAGGTGTGATAATCCATCTTGATCACTTTAGTGAAAGCCTTGAAGTGCCTCTTCTTGTCCTCAAAATAAATCTCATAGCTAGATGGTGTGTCTCCACAATTCCCATAGCATTCCTCTTCAAGAGTTTGATCATTCCATCCTTTGTTTAAGCGAGGACTCGAAGCCTTCCCCTTACCTTTTCGTGACATTCCTACAACCAACAACGTGAAACATCACAAGAGGGAGTGCAATATTTTCACATCTCACTATAATCCAAAGCATGAGCAAGAGAATTAAACAATGAACTTCACATAAGAAATCATCTACATGCACTTAAGCAAGCTAAGTAAGAACAATGAGGTCTCAAGTATAAGAATCAAGGAATTACTCAAGCATATCACTATTCATGTCAATGCTATTTTTCAATTAAATCCGAACAAAGCATAATTCCTGGGCAAATCAATTAAATTGATCCTACCCATTGCAATTATAAACTATATCAACAAGCATTAAGCATGAACTCATGATAAAAATTCAATCTTGCATAAAATAATTCCAAAATTCGTCACTATGCCTACCCTAAAAAATTCAAACTTCAATTAGTTCACAAATCAACAATATTGGCATGTAATTGGGGTCCCAATGGGTTACCCATCAATAATGTAGCTTAATTCCATCATTAATTGCATAAAAACAAGCTTAGACTAAAAAAAACCCCTAATTAGAGCTCATGAACACTAAACATGGAATTTCTAATTCTCACTAATTAAACCATAAAATTCATGCCAAAATACAAGAAATAGATAGATGAGATTAAGAAAAACATACCTTTGGAAGGATTTGTGAAGAAAAATTGTAGAGATTGAGATGTAAGAATTATGCTCTCCTTTTTCCTCGTGGTTGTGAAAAGAGAAAAGCAAGAAAATGAAGTGTTTGTGTGTGTTTGTGTGTGGAAAGGTGTATTTATTGGTTAAAAGTGTGGTTGGGTCAACCTAGGAAAATATAGTCAAAATGTTGAAACATTTGTAAAAATCCAAAATTCTTACCTGGTGTGCGAGCAGGCACGCGAGCTGGCGTGGTCGCGCGAAGACTGTACACGCCAAAAAAGCTGGGCGCGTGAGCTGAGGGCCAAGTCACGCAAACTGCCGAGCTCTGCGCGCGAGCTGGGCCGATTTTTCACCCTTCGTATCTTGATCCAATTACACCTATTTTTTGCATTTTTTTCTACACAGCACAACTTAGAACTCCACAAATATCATCTCAAGTCATCAGAAACTCATTAAATATCATCACAAATAAAAAATTAAGCACAAATCGCACCCCCCAAACTTTTTCGGATCATGAATCCTAATAAAGTTTTGAAAGAGTGATTAATAAAGATTTACATGAATCAAATTCTAAAAATTCATACCAACAAACCAAGAAACAATCAATATCCTTCACGATAAGTTCTCCTCAAGCTATTCTTGCTCAATTTAACTCACAATCAAAGAGTAATTACCTCAAGTGATGATAGAGCTAGAATTGGCATTCTTGCTTCCAAACCTAATATCAACACAACAAAACACACAAACAAGCAAAATTCTAACTAATGAACAAAATAAAGGATACCAAAAAGGATATAAAGGATGGGTTGCCTCCCATCTAGAGCTTGGATTTAACGTCCCCTAGCCGGACACAATGACGCTCAAGTGAGAAATCCATGAAGTATAGAGTGACATATCTCACTCTTCTTTCTCCTCCAAAAATTATCCCCATTCTTCACAATCTTTTTGCCTTCTAAATTCACCTTCTTTATCTTTTCGAAAGGAACCACTTCAAGAACTTCACTCTTTAGATCAAGAGCACTCATCTTTACCTTGTCCTTTCTTTCCGAATCATCCCTTATGACTTTGATGTTATTTTTCACCTCTTTCCTTGGGGAACTCGTTGAGGAATCATGAATAGAGAAAGTGACTCTCTCATTATTCATCCTCAAGGTAACCTCTCCCTTTTGAATATTAATCAATGCATCCGAAGTTGCTAGGAGGTGCCTCCCAAGTCTAAGAGGAGTATCATCGTCTTCTTCAACATCTAAGATCACAAAGTCCACGAATAAGAACTTACCAATTCGAACCACCACTTCCACCAAAATTCCTTTTGAACTTTTAACTTATCCATCAACTGAAGATTGATGGACGTGGGCTTCATATCTTTCAATCCCAACCTTCTTGCTATCAACAATGGCATCACATTGACGCTAGCCCCGAGATCACACAAAGTCTTGATCTTATTACTCCCCTCAATTTGGCAATCCAAGGTGAAACTACTCGGATCCTTAAGCTTCTTAGGAAGGTGACGTCGAATGAGTTAGCTACAATCTTGTGTAAGCTTCACGGTTTCCGGCTCTTCACTCTTCCTCTTCTTAACCATAAGATCTTTCAAAAACCTTGTGTATGTAGGTATTTGCTTAATGGCCTCTTTAAAGGGCATGCTTGAATACAATTTCTTGAACAAATCAAGAAACTTCTTCAACTGCTCATCAAGCTTATCTCTAACACTCTTAGAAACTTCCACCCTTCCTTCCATAACCACTATCCCTTCTTCATCCTTTCTAACATCACCCCCTAACTTTTCTACCCCTTTAATTTTCTCCATTTTCCTCACCACTTTCACATCTACCCCAAGCTTTTCTTATCACCAATCACAAGACAATCACATTTCTCACTACACCTTGCATCCTCCACCAATTCATCATAAAAAGTTTCCAAGGCACGAGTCCTCACCACCTCATTAGGAACATCAACATAAGTAATAACATTGCAATGTTCTCCAGGATTTGTTTCGGTAGTGGAAGGAAATTTACCTCGATTTATACGTGGACTCAAGGATGTAGCGATTTGCCCCATTTGATACTCAAGACTTTTGATTTGCCCTTGTTGTGACTTGTAGAGGTCATCAAATTTTTTATAGGTTTCATCATGCCTCTTCTCATTCTCTAGTCTAATTTCTTCCATCTTCTTCAAAATCAAGGCCAATGTCTCATCCGTACTCCCTCTCCCTTCATTGTTAGGTGGCTTTAACCCCGAATCAACCCTCGGTGGCAATTGTATGGCTCCTTTAGGATTGGCATATGAAAAGTTATCATGTCTCCCATTAGGATTGTAAGGAACATTGTCTTGTTGTAATGGAGGTCCTTGTTGGCGCAAAGGTGGAGCTACATATGGCCTCGGATTGTTGGGATATGAATTATTATATTAGGGCCTTTCCATGTAACTCACATCTTCTTGACTTAGTGGCATAGATGATGGCACACTCTCCACAACACTTACTTGCATAGGTGATGGAGCTTGACTTTGACCTCCATACATCATAAGCATGACGTTCTTCATATTCTCCTCAAGCAAGGACACTCTATCTCTCGTTCGTGCACTTGTAGCACTTTAAAATGAGTCATTCGCTGCGATATTCTCAATAATATCATTCACTTGACGAACGGTATGTGTCCAAACGTGGCACATGAATTAAAGTAGTTTTTATCCATTTCGTTGAGCCCAATGGTAAAAGTCAATAGAATATCCTCCTCCTTGAACCCATGTTGAGGACATGTAAGTAGTAAGCTTTGGTACCTCTCCCACGCATTAGAGATCATCTCCCTCGACTTTTGATGGAAATTCTTTATCTCTTCCCTCGCTTTAAGCATATTCGACGGTGGATTGAATTTCTTGAGAAATTGAGAACTCAATTCCTCCCATGTCGCCGCTGTAGTAGTCATAGATTGTATCCATATCTTAGCTCACACCTTTAGAGTGAAGGTGAAGAAACAGAGTCTCTTTTCATTATCCGACATCCCTTGGTATTGACGGTGTCACATATCTCCACAAAATTGCTCAAGTGAGCACTCGGATCCTCCCTCTCACCATTTCCTTCAATGGGTGACTCCTTTAGAATCTTCAAAAGGTTAGGACTCAATTCAAACTTCTCGGCAAAAATGGGTGGCCTTTCAATTCTGTCGTAGTGATTTGTGGAATTTTTGCATCATAATTGATGATAATTGTGCTCTCACTTGTGCTATTTATGCTTGATTTCTTAGGAAATATGATCCTCTTTTGTCACTTGATCCGTTTTGGAAAAGAAATGTTTGGTTGTAGGTTTTAGGTGTCAAAAAGAGAAGAAATTGCAAAGAAATGAGTAAATGGAGTCAAGCAATCGATCGTGATCCAAGTTTGGGATGTGGAAGAAGTGCAAATCAAGTTTGAGTGTTGAAAAGAGTGAAAAGGGGCAAAAATCATGAAGTGGCCGTGTAAAGGCAGAAGGCCGTGTAACCTTTGTGCTGAGGCCGTGTCACCTTTGACCTGTGGCTGTGCAAGTTATAAGCCAGAGGCCGTGTCACATAATTCGTAGCCAATGACACGGCCAGGAATTTAATTCGCACGGCCATGTCGCTCTTGAGCTGAGACTGTGTCACATAATTCGAAGCAAATGACACAGCCAAGGGAAAAATTTGCACAGCCGTGTCACCTTTGACATGTGGCCGTGCAAGAGTAAAATGCTACCAGATTTGTAATTTTCGGGAATTTCAAGGAGCAACTTGCAAAGTCCATTTTTCCACCTGGTGCCCCACTATAAAAGCCATCCTATTTCAGATTTGGAGAGAGAAAAACTCTACCCCAAGAAACTCTATCTTTACTTTTATCTCTTTTCACATTTTTTTTAATTTTTCTTCTAGAATTCAAGTGAGATTGTAGTTTTGTTTACGAATTATCATCGAGCTTTGTTCTATTTACTTAGTCTAAGCTTCGTATCCGATTACTTTTGTGTTTTGAGGAAGACCCATTGGAGGATTCATGGACTAATGTTGGATTTTGCTATTTCTTGCATTTTCATCAATCTATTGGTAATATCTTTTCATTTTTGTAAGATTCTTTTCAAATTCCTTATGGGCTTTGTTAATTCTACCTTTAATTTCATTGTTATCTTGATTTTAGCCATGAGCTAAGTCTTTTATGCTTTGGGTGTTTGAATTATGATGGAGATTGATGTATTTGTGTTATGATTATCTTGATTTTGTTATGGATTTGGTGATATGATTCTCTTGATGTGTTTATCTTGATTTAATTGATTTACTTAATTGATTATTCCATGATTGATGATTACATGTTGCAACTAGGATTGGGTATGTGGTTATTTGGTCTTGTGAAGAAAGATTAAGTGGTTGATTAGATTTAATTAGTGGTTTATTGACCCGGGAGGGGGTAGAATGCTTAGAATTACCATTAAGGGACATTAGATGCCTTGATTGTTCATTAGGGTGTTTAGTGAAGGGGGAAACTAGGGACGGTATCTGTGTGAACCTCCTAGCGTTCACTATCCTAGGAGCCGTTTGTAGTTAATTAGGTGCTAGTTAACTAGAATTGATCACCCAAGCCTCAAAAGGGATATGTCTCCATTTGCTTAGTGGTAGCCTTTATCATCACCAATGAAATAGTAGTTGAGAGGTATTTAGAACACGTTTTGCATTAGTTTCAGTCATAAGGATAACACCCGAAGTATATTTCTCACCTCGCACTTCACCTCGAAGTTAGTATAATTTACTTGTTTGCTTGCTTGATATTTGCATTTGATAGTTTTAAAACTGGAATCGTTACTATAATACTTATGCCAACACATGACTACGGGGATCCATATCTCTCTCTTGTCCTAGGTCGATAACTACTAGGTCATTTTACTTGCATGCTACAATTACCCATCCGCTTTTGGTTTAAATTGCTTTGATTTCTAAATCATGCAAAAAGACGAAAAAGTCAATGGCGCCGTTGCCGGGGATTTGATTGAGAGTTTTGATTGGGACTTGTTGTTAGTTGAGTAGGTGTTACTAGTAACATTTTATTGCTTTATTTTATTTTCTTTGTTGGAATTTGATACTTGGTTTGCTTTCTTTGGTGCATGATCACAAGAGCTCAAAGAGGACACATCGAACCTATTGATCTTGAGATTGAGGCACACGCTAGGAGAAGGAACCGAGGTTAAAATCGAAGAAGAGCTAGAAATCAGAACATGGAAGGAAATCAACCGAATGATCTTCCTCAACAAGATGTTGGAGGGGGAAATGGAGATGGAGGAGCCAATGGCAATGGAGATGGAGTTCAAGTAGCTCAAGGAGCTCTTAACCCTCAAAATCAACAACAAGGTGAAGTGGTCCAACCCAATCCATTTAACCCTTATCCTTTTAATCTTGGGAATTATCCTCTACCTCAACAAGCCATGAATCCATATCAATATCCCTACCCATATCATCAAAACCCACAAAACTACTACCCTCCTCCATACAATTACTTCCCACCACCACAACCTCAACAACAAAATCCTATACATCCACCACCTCAAAACCAAGATCCACTTCCAAGAGAGGGTAGACCCATTCGGGCTTATTTTGAGCCCCAAATGAGAGACTTCTATGATGGGATAAATAGACCGCCGATTGAGGCTAACAATTTTGAGATTCCAACTGCTATGATCAAACTTTTGAATGATCATCCATTTGAAGGAAGAGATGGAATTGATGATCCACATAAGCATTTGGATTAGTTTAGGGAGTTGGCCGACACTATGAAGTACAATGGGGTTTCGGAGGATGCTAAAAAGTTAAGGATGTTTTCTTTGTCTCTCGAAGGGAAAGCAAAGGCTTGGTTGAGCAAGACAGTACCACAGGGAAGTCTTGACACTTGGGAAGAAGTAAGTCAATTTTTTTACTAAAATTCTATCCTTCTTCAAGAACAGTGCAAGCAAGGAACGAGATCGTAGGGTTCAAGAAGAAGTCTAACGAAGGATTGAAGGAAACTTGGGAAAGATTCAACTACTTGTTGATCTCATGCCCTCAACATGGTTTCCCCGAGGAGCAAACTGTTTGTTTCTTCTATTGTGGAGTGGATGAATTTTCTCAATGGCATCTCAATGCTTGTGCTAAAGGGGATTTTCTTGACCTAACATCGAGAGAAGCTATAAAGATCTTAAATGGTGTGGTAAACAATATGGGCCAATGGAATGTTCAACAACAAGGATCTAAGAAGGTAGCTCAAGTTGAGAAAGGAGATTTGATGCAATCTATGATGATGACCTTGATCGAAAAGGTAAATGCTATTTCTCCTATCCAACCTAAAGAGACACAATCTTTTATGATGCAAGAGAAAAGTGGCCAAGGATTTAGTGCACCAATTGAGGATGTAAATTTTATGGGGAGGCAAAATCAAGGGGGATATCAATAACCTTATCAAGGAGGACAACAAGGTCAAGGAAATTATCGACCTCCTCAAGGTCAATAAGGTGGAAACTCTTTCAACACTTATGGGGGACAATCTTCGTCTTATCAAGCCAATCCTCAAGGAGGAGCTCATTATAATCCAAATGCTAGAAGACATGAAAACTTTTCTTACTCCAACACCAAGAATGCGGTTCAATATCTACCGGGATTTGACCCCGGTGCAAAGCTTCCTAATGGAGAAGGAAAAGCAACTCTGGAAGAAATGTTATCCTTGATGATGAAGAGGAATGAAATGAAAGATGAAGAAGATAAAAAGTTTCAAGCAACTGTAAATTCTAGATTTGAAAGAATAAATTCTAGGCTTGATGATGGTGCAAGGAGAGCTACTCAAACAGAAAACCATATGAAGACTCTTGAGTATCAATTGGGTCAATTGACTACTACGGTTAGTGGTATGCAAAACAAGGGAAAGTTTCCCTCTACAACCGAAGTGAACCCAAGGGAACATTGCAAAGCTATCAAACTAAGGAGTGGTACACAATACGAGGGTCCATCAATGCCTCAAGAAGATGAGGAAGTGAATCCTAATGATGTTGAGAAAGAGTTGGAAATTGAGGATGATAAGGAAGAGAAAGTGGATGATGAAGATGATTGTGAAGTGGAGAACGAGTTTGATAGAAAGGAAGAGGATGAAGAAGATAAAAGGATGAAGAGAGATATGAAGAAGGACAAGCTTGAGCTAGGAACTTTGAAGGAGAAAAGAGTTGAGAAGGGTGAAAGCTCTAAATGGATTCCAAAGTGGAGGCTAGCTAAGGCGTTGAAGGAAAAGGAGAAGGATGTGCCATGTGATAAATGGGGAGTTCCTACTACACCCATTCCACCTCCTTTCCCCAAGAGGTATGTGAAGCAAAAACTTGAGGAAAGATTTGCTAAATTTTTAGAGATCTTCAACAAGCTTCACATCAACATTCCTCTAGTTGATGCTTTGGAGCAAATGCCCCATTACATGAAGTTCTTGAAGGATATTATGTCAAGAAAGAAAAAGCTTGTTGAGAGGGGAACGGTGAACTTAACCGAAGAATGTAGTGCAATACTACAAAAGAATCTCCTGAAAAAGCTTAAGGATCTAGGAAGCTTCACAATTCCTTGTGAGATTGGTGACAAGTTGAAGACAAAGGCACTTTGCGATTTGGGAGCAAGCATTAACCTAATGCATTTCTCAATTTTCAAGGCATTGGAACTTGGGGATGTAAAAGCCACTTGACGCTTCAATTAGCATATGGATCCACCTCTTATCCTAAGGGTATTGTGGAGGATGTCTTTGTAAAGGTTGGCAAGTTCATGTTCCCGGTTAACTTTGTGGTATTGGACATGATTGAAGATGCTAATGTGCCTCTTATTTTGGAAAGGCCGTTCCTTGCAACGGGGAAGGCTATGATTGATGTCCATAAATGAGAGCTAAACTTCAATGGGGAGGAGATTAAGTTCTCAATTTACAAGTCATTGGACAAGCATGATGATGTTGAGAGTGTAAGCTTCATAGATCAAATTGAAGGGATCATCCATGAGGAATGGGAAGATTTCTCTAACTCTTCTTTGTCTCTAGATTTAAATTCTTTTATTGATGATAGATTGTCATATCATGATTCTATTATGGTTGATCATTTTGATTTGTTTGATGTAGATGGGGCTTTAAAGTTTGAGGATACACGCACTTGGAGGAGTGATAGACAAAGGTTGCTACCCTTGAGAGAAGAAGTGGAGGGAGTTCCAAAAACAGAGAAAAAGAAAGAGAAGTTGAAGTCATTGCCGGATCATCTCCAATATGCCTACCTTGATAGTGAAATGAAGTATCCGGTAATAGTTTCTTCTCTTTTATCTCCTAGGGAATTAAAGAAATTGCTTGATGTGCTTGCTAGAAACAAAAATGCTTTGGGGTGGTCTATAGAAGATCTCAAAGGGATTAATCCCTCAATATGCATGCATAGGATTAGAATTGAGGAAAATAATAAATGTGTAGTCCAACCCCAAAGGCGTGTGAATCCAATAATGCAAGAAGTGATTAGGAAGGAAGTAATTAAATTTCTTGATTCTAGCATGAGCTTTCCTATAAGTGATAGTCCTTGGGTGTCTCCTTTGCATGTTGTTTCAAAGAAGGGTGGTATGACAGTCATAACGACTGAGTTGAATGAGGTGATTGCTACACGGGTAGCCACCGAGTGGAGAGTTTGTGTCGATTACCGTGAGCTTAATAAGGCAACTAGTAAGGATCATTTTCTCCTCCCCTTCATGGACCAAATGTTAGATCGCTTATGTGGGCATGCATATTATTGCTTCCTCGATGGTTATTCGGGGTATAATCAAATTATGATTGCCCCCGAAGACCAAGAGAAGACTACATTTACTTGCTCTTATGATACTTTTGCTTGGAGGAGAATGCCTTTTGGATTGTGTAATGCACCTGCCACATTTCAACGTTGCATGATGTCTATTTTTAGTGATCTCATTGAAAGGATTATGGAGGTTTTTATGGATAATTTTTTGGTCTTTGGTAATTCTTTTGATCAGTGCTTGAATAATTTGGAATGTGTTCTAAGAAGGTGCCAAGATACTAATCTCCTAAATTGGGAAAAATGCCATTTCATGGTGAGGGACGGGATAGTACTTGGACACCACATTTCTTCTAATGGATTGCAGTTTGATAGGGCAAAGGTGGTTGTAATTGAGAAGCTCCCACCTCCTTCAAATGAGAAGGGAATTCGATCGTTCTTGGGATATGCAGGATTTTATCGCCGCTTTATCAAGGATTTTTCCAAACTTTCTAAACCTCTATCTCACTTGTTGGAAAAGGATGTTACATTTGATTTCACTGATGAGTGTTTAAATTCTTTCAGGAAACTTAAGGAAGCATTGGTGACATCCCTAATTTTGGTAAATCCAAATTGGGAAGAGCCTTTCATACTTATGTGTGATGCTAGCGACTTTGCCATGTGGATTGTTCTTGGACAAGTGAGGGAAAAGAAGTTTTGAGCAATCTATTATGCATCCCAGACTTTCAATTCAACTCAAGTCAACTACACAGCCACAGAAAATGAGCTTTTGGCAGTTGTCTTTGGTTTCGATAAATTCAGACCGTACTTGATTGGGGCAAGAACCATTGTGTTTACAGATCATGCTGTTATTCGGTACTTGATGGGGGAAGAAAGACTCCAAACCAAGACTCATCTGTTGGATCCTATTGTTACAAGAGTTTGATATTGAAATCAGAGATAAAAAGGGAAGTGAGAACGTGATAGCGGATCATCTTTCAAGGATCGAAAGGGAGGAATGACCAGAAAAAGAAATTGGTGTGGTCAAAGAGGAATTTCCCGATGAGAGCCTATTCACTATTCATGGAGTGATGGTATGTTCGGAGGAAGAAGGGCCGTGGTACGCAGACTTGGTGAATTACATTGTTTGTGGAAAGTTACCTTATGGGATGAACCCTTATGAAAAAAAGAGATTTCTGAAAGATGTCACTTCATACTATTGGGATGAACCATTCTTATACAAGAAGGGTGTTGACTCTGTGAGTCGAAGATGTGTGCCAAGAGAAGAATGGGAGAGCATCGTGGCTCATTGTCACTCTTCTCCTTGTGGAGGCCATTATGGAGGGGAGAAAATGGTATTAAAAGTGCTTCAATCGGGATTCTTTTGGCCGAGCATTTATAAAAGTTGTCACGATTATGTCAAGAAGTGTGATCAATGCCAAAGGAGTGGTGGAATTTCTAAGAGAGATGAGATGCCACTAAGTGGAATCCTTGAGGTTGAATTGTTTAATGTGTGGGGGATAGACTTTATGGGCCCTTTTCCCTCATCATTTGGGAATGAGTACATTTTATTGGCGGTGGACTATGTCTAGAAGTGGATTGAGGCTGTGGCAACAAGGAATAATGATGCAAAAACAGTGATGGATTTCGTGAATATGGAGAGTGATTTGTGTGAAGAAGAGGATCTTACAACTTCATGCAGTACAAGAGTTTAGGGAGAATGCTTATGAAAGCTCACAACTCTTCAAGGAGAGGACCAAAAGATGGCATGATGCACGCTTATCCAAGAAGATTTTTTCCGAGGGGGATGAGGTTTTGCTATTCAATTCTCGATTGAGTTTATTTCCTGGAAAGCTCAAATCTCGTTGGTGTGGGCCATATCGTGTGAAGAACGTATATCCATCAGGATTTCTTTACTTAGAGAACGAAAAAGGGGAGGAATTTAAAGTGAATGGTCATCGAGTGAAACACTACTTCTCTCCTAATGAGAAAATGGTGGTGCACAAGATGAATTTTGTTGATTCTTGATCCCATTGAGTTCCGTCCGGCATAGGACGTTAAAAATAGCGCTGGATGGGAGGCAACCCATCGGTTCTTTCTTTTGTTCTTTTTGGCTCTGGTTTCTGTTCTTGGGTGTTGGGTTCATTCTGTTCTCTCTTTTGTTTGTAGGAATGGATGTCATGATGGGTGCTAAATTGAGGATGAAAGGAAAGTTCGTATGCATTGGGGGTGGAATTGAAGATTGAGGTACAAAACTCCATTTCAAACTTAGACTTTTGTCTAAGTTTGGGGGAGTTTCCTTTAATTTTGTTTGAGGATTGCCTTAGAATTTGTGCTTGCTCTGTTGTGATTGTCTTCATGGAATTTATTGATGGGATAATTGTTATGTGATTGGGTGTTGAGAAGTTTTTTTGAGCTTAATTATTGGTTGCAATCGTATTGGCTCACTGTTGTTCAAAATTTTTCTATTGCTTGGCCTTGAAAAAGTTTTGGGAGGTATGCTCGTTTTGCCAATTTCGATGTGCACAAAAATTCTTGTGATTTTGGCTCTTAATTTGAACTTGTTATTGATATGATGGTGTTGTGGTTCATTGGCATGAAAATGTGTGAAAATTGAGCTCAAGTTAAAAAAATTTGATTTTGAACTGACACGGCCGTGTCACTTTTGGCTTATGGCCGTGTAAGTTCTAGGCTTATGGCCGTGTCACATAATTCATAGCAAATGACACGGCCAGGAAAATAATTCACACGGCCGTGTCACTTTTGTGCTAAGGCCATGTCACCCATGTCGTAGCCAATGACACGGTCAGAGGAAAAATTCACACGGCCGTGTCACTCTTGTGCACAGGCTGTGTCAGGTCGCGGAAAAATAGGGTATGGGCCATTTTCGACCAATTTCAACCCGGTTTGACCCGTTTGCCTTTCACACATATAAATACTCACACACACACTTAAATACACTCAAATACACGCACAAAACCCTGATTTCTGCCCCTTCCCTCCTCCACACGGCTGCGAACCCTCCTCAACACAAGGAATGGTAAGAAGTTCACACGGCCGTATCCTCATCCCTCCTAACTCGAATTTTTTTTGTGATACTCATCTTCATTCAATGTATGCTCTCTAACCTTTTCTCTCTCTCTTTAATTCTATGGTTCTATTTCATGATTTTTGAGACATATGCCTAGGGTTTTGTCTTGAAATTGGGGATTTTGTGAAGATTCTTTGACATTAAAAATTTCTTGGAGAATTACTTTTTGGTATGTTGAGAGAAGCATGAATTTCTGATTTTAAGGATTAATTGTATATTTAATTGAGTGATAAGGGAATAATTCTTGATAAACCATGAAGGTTTTGGAATGAGAAGTAAGAAAAGAGGAATTAATTAATATTCTAGGGATTCTAACTTGAGATTGGGTTTATTTGTTGCTAATATGATTGAAAGCTCATGAGCAAGATTACGTATGTGATAATTTTGTGAAAGATATGAATTCCTAGAAACTTAGTCTGTCATAGATTTGATTGTGCTAATGTCTTTGAGAATGTTGCTTGATTAGTCATGGACAATGTAAAATGCTAGGATAAGGCATGGTGAGAAATGAATTTTTGGGTATGATTTAAGGTGTTGAGTATCATGACTTTCATTCTTGATTTTGTTGCCATTGTTTGTCATACTCATATGCTTTATCTGGATTGTGATAGGAAAATGAGTCGGAGAAATAGGAGTAGAAGAGAGTATGAAGAAAAAGAGGATGCGATTTTTGCAGACTGTGGAGCAAGACCATCAGATTTCGGTATCGATTATGGGGATGATATCGACATATATGCTTAGAATTTTGCCAAGGTTCATAAGATGAAGAAGAAAGCAACCAGATACTACGATGAGAACTGTGTGGAAAGAATGCATATCAAGGAAGAGGTGAAGGAGCTCTTTGAAAGGATAGGCTGGAAAGGGATGCTATATGCTAGGACACCGGGGTATGATGCACCTCTGTATGAACATTTCACAGGGGTAACTTGGAGGCTGAACTTTCGTCTCCACAATGTGGAACATTCAGTTACAAGGGATCAGTTGAATGATTTCTTTCACTGTGAGAGAGATGCTCCTAGTGGGAATTATGTGACAAAGTACTTGTATGATGAATCTGCGATGTGGAAATCAATTGTAGTGGAGATCTCGGAGCGAGAAGTTTTCGATCCTAGAAGCTCAAAAGCCTCGAGGATTGTCAACCCGGTTTTCAAGTATGCACATAGGGACCTATGCAACACAGTATTTACATGATTTGAGGCGGGACCAGTTCGGTCAGAAGAGCTATTTATGCTCTACTCCATGACAAAGGGATTGAAGGCAGAATTTGGTGCCTATTTAATGAACCAAATCATTCGCCAGTGCTCACTAGGTGTGAAGCAATTCCAAATAGGTGGTATGGTGACGCACATCGCAGAATGTTTAGGATGGAGAGCGGGGGAAAATGACGGGGCTTTGGTTGGTGACCATAGGTTGAATTTGAGCCTAATAAAGAGGATGCAAATGGTAAAAGAAGTTAGGCGGGAAGTGTGTGCACTAATGAAGCATG
Source organism: Prunella vulgaris (assembly GCA_026898435.1). NCBI lineage: Eukaryota > Viridiplantae > Streptophyta > Magnoliopsida > Lamiales > Lamiaceae > Prunella > Prunella vulgaris. The sequence goes on from JAPKLY010000096.1 coordinate 1,237,174, forward strand.
GGGATTCTTTTCCTCTCAACAATCCGAGTTTGATTACTTGGAGGGGGAAAGAGAATGGCAATTGGCTTTTGAATTCTAGTGAGCATATAGCTTGGAGAGACACATTCCACCAAAGAGCATCTACTAGGAGAGACCGGGGAAGAAGAGACGGGGAAGGAACAACTCGTGACGCTGAGATGCAAGATGTTGAGGAAGAAGCACCAGCTGATGCATATCCCATGCCTCAAGATCCAACTCCGGGCACATCCGATGTGAGGAATCCTCCACCACTCCGCACCTATGTGAGAAGAAGAAATGATATAGAGAGCTTGATAAGGAGCGTTGAAGGCTTAAGGGTGCAAGTGCATGGAGTGGAACAAAGACAGATGAGGCTTGAAGAGCAGAATACGATGTGGAGGACTGATTTCGATGCTCGAAAAGCTACTCTGGAGGAGATGATGAGAGCACAACAGAGAATGCAGCAGGCCATGTTTGATTGGCATGAACGAGAAGGGCACTTTCAAGATTACCCCCCACCGCCACTGTGAAGTTGAGCTTGTGAACTTCATGTGGAACTACTTGGGTGGTATTCCTCCTCTATCTTTTGAATTTAAACTCCCATTTCCCACTTGATTTTATTTGTGTGATGAATGTTTAACTTGAATTTGAGATATTTGATTCGGGTCTGTAATAGATTGATGACTTGATTTTATCATTCATATGCTTATTTGATGGTTGATAGATTGATTGCTTATGATATCAATTTTGACTTAGAATTGTGGTGCTTGATGTGGATTACTTCGTTTTTTAAATTGATTCGGGTTTGATGGTTGGAAATGATACAAGTTGTAAGAATTGATTATGTGAAGGTCAAACAAGAATTGTGCTTGTGTTCATGATTTCACAAAACCGTAAGCTTTGAGCCATTACTGTTCCGTTTTTGAACGGTTCTTTTCATTTGGTTGAGTGGTCATTTTGATGCATGTTGCACTAGAACTTGGCCGTAACCTTGCTCAATAACTTGATTTTGAAAGTATGCTCAAGAGGATAAAATGCCATCTTTGTTTAATAAGTCACTTTAGCCAAAAGATTGTTCGGTGTAAATGAGTCCTCAAGCAAGTGTACGTGCTCGCTATTAGCGTGGTAAGCTTGACCAAGTTTTAATATATATCGAACCCAAAGGAGACGGGGACTTGTAAGGAAAATTCGTTGTTTTAATTGGCTAGCTAATAAAGCAATTAAGGGGAAAGGTATCTATCGTCTACTAATGCGTCAAAGAAGTAAACTACCTATCACCTTGGGTTGCAAAGTGAGCAAATGTGAGAGATATGTGCTAGTGTACTATCATATGTTTCATGAGTGAAGTATCACTTTATCATGCAATGAGATTGTGTATAATCAATGGGCAAGCCACTCCAACATGCAAAAGGTTTCCCTAATAACATTTCAAAGCCTCTAATTGTTCATCCAATTCACTAGAGATAATTCTCACTATCTTAGGAATTTTATCAAACACTTGATATGCATTGGCCTTAATACAAGAAAGTTTAGGAAAATAGCATCTACTTTCGCAAGAGACTAACTCCCTAATGGCCCTATTATCATCTACACATGCAAGTATTCATACAATCCATTAGAGAATTGATCATACAACAACTCAAATCATTCAAAAGAACAACATATCACTACACTACTCCATAGGAATCATACACTAACATATAAAGGAATTAGCTCATGGCTAATTGAGTAAACATGAGAACAATTAAGCTAGGAACAATCATCATTAAGCAAGAAATGTAAAGAGATTTACCTATTACAATGAAAATTGGAAAGATACAATTTACCTCTAAAATGCTAACTAGCAATCCGACAATGGAAATTGAAATTCAATCGGTAAGAATGTAGCCTTAGACGAGACGAGAATGCAGGAATTAATGGATCAAAGATCAAAGCGGTAGATCAAAAGTTATCTAAGAATTTGTGAGAAGAAATCTTAAGAAACCCACAAGTAACTACCTCTTTCTCTCTAATCTAAGAATCTCACTATGATTATGAACTAATGTGACTTGGATCCCTTGAGAATCTGATCCTTGGAGTATTTATAGTGCCCACAATGCTTGGTCCAAAATGCCCTTCATTAAACGCGTGAAAAGATGAGACCGCCCCCAAAATTTTGTCTTTCCGAACTGTCGCACGAGTGCAAGCCTATGACCACACGAGTCTGGCTCGTGTGAGCACTCGTGTGGGCCTTCATCGCCCGAACCAGAGCACTATCGCACGAGTGAGGGCTCGTGTGATCACTCGTGCGAGCCTTCATCGCCCGAACCAGAGCACCATCGCACGAGTGCAGGCCTCATGGTCACACGAGTCTGGCCTGGCTGCGCTCGAGCTCGGACTTGACTTGTCCGATCGATCCTCGACTTCCTCGTTTTCTTCATATCTTGAGTTCTGGAGCTCCGATTAACTCGATTCTTTTTGCGTTGCGACCCTCTCTTCGAACTCTTCGACATGGTATATCATTTTTCTCCATTGAATCAACTCACAATTTCTGGACTTTTCTCAAACTTGCTCGTTTCTTCCTCGTTTTGCTCATTTTCACCTATAAACACAACTTTCTAGCCGAAAATGGTTAATAGCACAATTTATACCATATTATGGTCAAATATGAACATAAGAACATGAAAACCATATAGAAATGGATGCAAAAACATGCAATTATGACCCTAATCAAAGATCCCTTACCAAAAAACATATTTACCCTTGTTAGCCCATTTGTGCTTGTATGCCTATTTATTGATAGCCAAGAATTCACCTATACCTTTTCATGAGCCTTTAAAAAGCCTAATCAAAAGTGGAGAATTGGATTTGTGAGAATTGCTTTGGAAAAATGAGAAAAGCATGTGTAAATATCTTTGTGAGGATGAAAAAAATTGAAGTGAAGAAAACCCCAAAATTGATGTGTTCTTAAAGTTGATACTCTTGGAGAAGTTGTGATGCAAACAAAAGAAACAAAAGAATGCTTGTGTGTACAATCTTGAAGGGGGCCTAAACAAAGTTGTGATGTGATCTTCAAAAGAAGCTATGTGTGGAAGAGAAGAAAGGAAGCAATGGAAAGAGATAATGATAAACATTGTGTGAAAGATTAGCAATTCTTAATTCTCCACAATGATTTAGTCACTCTTATCCAAATAATTACCCACCTTAGCCAAAGAGCCGAATGTTACAACCTAAGGAAAGTTCTTTTTGATTTTGCATACTCTTCATTATTTTAAGGTACGAGAAGTAGAGCATGGGCAAGCATATGGTTGCATGTGTGTTGATTTTGACATGGAGTGATTGTTTTACCCCCTTAAACACTGAGTGTTGAGAGAAACACACATCTTTGTGAGGAAATTGTGATACTTGCACTTGATCTTGTTTTGATTGACACTTATGAGATGATTATACTTGTTGATTGTACAACTTGAGAATTTGATGATATGGGAAGAACTTTGTGACCATTCAGTGCTACCTTTTGAGGTGTTGGGAATTTTCGCTTCCCCTAGTGCAATTTTGATTCTCGTTGCTCGAGGACGAGCAACACCATAAGTTTTGGGGAGTGATTTGTGGAATTTTTGCATCATAATTGACGATAATTGTGCTCTCACTTGTGTTATTTATGCTTGATTTCTTAGGAAATATGATCCTCTTTTGTCACTTGATCCGTTTTGGGAAAGAAATGTTTTGATGTAGGTTTTAGGTGTCAAAAAGAGAAGAAATTGCAAGGAAATGAGTAAATGGAGTCAAGCAATCAATCGTGATCCAAGTTTGGGATGTGGAAAAAGTGTAAATCAAGTTTGAGTGTTGAAAAGAGTGAAAGGGGCCAAAATTGTGAAGTGGTCGTGTAAAGGCAGAAGGCCGTGTAACCTTTGTGATGAGGCCGTGTCACTGACACGACCGTGTCACCTTTGACCTGTGGCCGTGCAAGCTATAAGCCAGAGGCCGTGTCACATAATTTGTAGCTAATGACACGGCCAGGAATTTAATTTGCACGGCCGTGTCACTCTTGAGCTGATGCTGTGTCACATAATTCGAAGTAAATGACACGGCCAAGGGAAAAATTCGCACGGCCGTGTCACCTTTGACCTGTGGTCGTGCAAGAATAAAATTCTGCCAGATTTGTAATTTTCGGGAATTTCAAGGAGCAACTTCCAAAGTCCGTTTTTCCACTTGGTGCCCCATTATAAAAGCCATCCTATTTCAGATTTGGAGAGAGAAATACCCTACCCCAAGAAACTCTATCTTTACTTTTATCTCTTTTCACATTTTTCTTAGTTTTTCTTCTAGAATTTAAGTGAGATTGTAGTTTTATTTACGAATTATCATCGGGCTTTGTTCTATTTACTTAGTCTAAGCTTCGTATCCGATTACTTTTGCATTTTGAAGAAGACCCATTGGAGGATTCATGGATTAATGTTGGATTTTGCTATTTCTTGCATTTTCATCAATCTATTGGTAATATCTTTTCATTTTTGCAAGATTCTCTTCAAATTCCTTATGGGCTTTGTTAATTCTACCTTTAGTTTCATTGGTATGTTGATTTTAGCCATGGGCTAAGTCTTTCATTGTTAATTCTCTTGTCCTAGGTCGATAACTACTAGGTCATTTTACTTGCATGCTACAATTACTCATCTACTTTTAGGTCAAATTTCTTTGGATTCTAAATCGTGCAAAAAGACGAAAAAGTCATATAGTACTCTCGTACTCTTTGCTCAAAGTAGTCCTTAAGACGTGGCTCATTTTGTGGGTTGGGATCTATGTGTGGTGCGAGTTGAGGTCTATAATGTAGAGGTTGAGGTGGTGGTGGGTATGGGAAGTAAGGATAGTTATGTGGTGGTGGTGGTGGGTAGTAGGGTTGGTTCATATGGTAATTTGGATAGGGTTGATGGTAAGGGTGTTGTAGAGGTTGGTTTTGATGTGGGTATGGTTGCTATGGTAAGTTGGGTTGAGGAATCTCCCTTTGAGCCAAGTTCTCTTCTTCATGAACTTGTGGCCTTATGTTCCTTTCCTCTCTAGCTTCCTCACGAGCTTCGTTACCTTGGTTTTCCATTCTTAATTGCTCATGGCGAGCTTGCCTTCGTCGCCTTCGTAAGCTTCCTTCAATGTTTAAGTCAAGAAGTACTAGATTTCCCCCCTTGGCTTCTTGTGTGCATGTACCTATAAAGGCAACTCTTAATCAACAAATCCAAACAAAAACAACATCACAAACCAAACAAATAACCGTTTCCCCGACAACGGCAACAAAAACTTTTTTTCCAAAATTGTGTCTCACGCAAGTGTACGTGGTAGTTGTTGACGTGGCAAGTGACCAAGTAATAATATCGAACACAGGGAAATGGGGCAATGTAAAGTAAGATTGTTGTTTAATAATCGAAACTAAGAAAGCAATAAAAGGCTTATGGTTGCTAACTACTTTTCTTGACAAAATAGTAAAGACTACCTATCACCTTTTATCAAAGTGAGCAAGAGTGGAAGCATGCATTAGTGTAATCCACCTATGATTCGTATGGTTCCTATCTCTCCAAATCATGCAAGTTCAATAGAATGATCAATTAAGCAAATAACTTTGTTAATATGCCTAGGTCTCCCTAATGACACTTAACACCCTAATTGAGGTGACTAAACTAATAGGCAATTCTCATTGTCCTAGAAGCATTTCATCAAACACTTAACATGCACAACCTTCAATTAAGAGTTTTCATGAATAAGCTCAATTCTCATGTCTTGCTAATCGCTCTAAACATCCAATTGGCAATGTTAAACATTCATTCTGTTGGTCCCGAAACGAGTTAAATCAGTGTATGGGGGGGAATACACTGATGTCAGATTTTTCTGAAAGACTCAGAAAAATGCTCTAACGCACTCAGTCAGGATTCCCTGAAGTACTCAGTATGCTGAATGTCCGCAGGGGCAGCAGGGACGATTCAGTAATGAGTCAGATAAGCTGAGTGTGAGTAAAGTGCTCGGAGGCTCAGTAGAGATAACAAACCTACTGACTCCTCGGAAGTGAGTCAGTTGGACTACTATCTCAGTGAGTCAGAGTACGTGCGGAAAGTGAGCCCTTAGATTCTACTCGTTTTAGTTTCTGAAAACGTTTTCTCTGAGTTGCTTAGTAAATTGGTGGTTAAGGCTGAGTGCACAGTATTCAGATTCAGGATGATTGATTCAGTCCTGAAGTTAAAACCAATGCAGTATGTTCAGTTTAATATGATGACATTTATGATCCTGAACAAAACAGTAAATCAGCACACAGGGGACTTTTTAACGTGGTTCGGAGATAACCAACTCCTACGTCCACGACCTGATTTAACAGGAAGCTATCCTCAAAACCCTGAGGATAGGTACTTGGGTTTTACGTGCCAAGGGACACGAGTAGCCAACTTCCTCTCTTAGGAACTGACCCCTGGGCGTTTTACAAGTCCCAGTCCTTCTAACCAACCTATCTCACACTCTGAGAGGTTTGGTATTCTGGTTTCCAACTAAGATAGCTCTAGCAATACAAATCAATGCTAAATAATAGAACTATCGATCTAAGCAAATACAAAGTGAATCCTACTACAACACTAGGGAAATTTAATTGCAGAGTGTTGTTTATGATATGCTTTTGAGTTCTTGGATTCTTGAGAGTTCTCTTGGAAATTTCCCGTTAACCTTGAATGGGTGCAAGGTTCTCCATATTTATAGGCGAGATTCAAAATAGATCAATTGGAGGAGATCAAATCAAATCTTTCCTATTTTAGGTAGATTACAGGCTAGAAATACTGTTCGACCTGCAACCTGCAACCTTTTGAGACGCATTAAATGCCGCATTAAATGCTGCGCAGACTCCGTGCTTGCGTGTCGAAAGATCATTGGCTCTCCGCTATAACGGCTAGTTGACCTTCAGACATTTATCCTTCCTCGTACATTCAATGCTCTGAGTCTCTTGTAATAACTCAGTCTGAACGTGTGCCTTAATGGAGTCTTACTAACATTCTTTTTGTCTCTTGTCCCATAGCATAAATAACCTTCTTCTTTGGACTGACATGATTCAGGTGATCTGAACGACAGCCTAAGTCAGGTCCTATGTGCATTCAGTACAGCCTGATAGGTCATTCAGCACAGTATGTGTTACCTTTTTGCTTCGGACTTACAGGATTCAGGTGAACTGAATCAAGGCCTAAGTCAGGTCCTATGTGCATTCAGCACAGCCTGATAGGTAATACTTACTCTTCACTGACTGAGTTCTGTCCTGAACATGCTTAGTGTATTCAGTGGAAACATCAGACAATGGTACTTTAGGATTGACTTCAGGATGAATCAGCTGGCTTCGATCTTCAGCTTCAGAACAGACAATCTTAAGCGAGACTGACTGACTCGTTCAGAATGGTTTACGCTTCAGACTTCAGTAAATTGGGTCGACTTCAATATTCTTCAGTCTTCAGCATGATCCTTCTGTACTGAATCTCTAACCTAACTGTCCTGAACTATTTTATCCTGAACACTATACTTAGGCAAATTCATCAGGGGTTTTGGGATCTAATCAAAATACTCAGATTGTCCCAACAATTTCCCCCTTTTTTATGATGCCAAAACCCTTAAGCAAATTCCTATTCATCTATACAATCAACTGACTTAGTCAGTGAAAATAACTCAGTACCACCTGACGAACTAGGTACTTAGTCTATAAGATGAAAACAAGGAATGGGTTAGTACAGTTCTTGATAAGAATTCAGAAAAGTAAATTCAGGAGTCAACAAGAAGTTGTACTCAGGAAACATAAATAACTTCATTGATTGATAAGAAAATACAAATATCCTGAAGCTATTACAAAATTCCTGAACAACTAACTCCTGATCTAATCTTCATCCTTATTCCAAGCAGTCAGTGGAATCTCGTACATCTCCAGTACTCGATTCAGGACCTGCTTCATCCTGTTCCGATCAGTAACGGCCCCGGCAGCTCGTCCTACTCTGACGACTTCTTCAGAAATTGCTTTCCGGTCCAGCTGCTTAGAATTCCTAAAGAGTGGAGGAGGATACTTAATGAATTCCGGAGGAGCGATCTCAACACCTTCAGTGTCAGCATGTCTGATGATTTCAGCCCATAGATCAGGATGCTCCTGTGCCATCCAGTGATGGAGTATGACGTCTTTTTCTTCAGTCTGATCGTCCCATAACCCCACCACATAGAATAGGTATGCCCACCTATTCCGGATCGGAATCCAAACCTCCAGCATCTCAATCGGAATGAAGTCTTCAACAAACTTCGATGGAGGATGACTTTGATCTGGACTGACCGCAATCTTCCTCTGAGTCTTTATCCGAGATCCAGATGATATAGATTTCTTCTTCTGGACTTGGGAAGTCAGATACTCATTAGATTCTTTTAGGCGCTGGATCTGACTGAGCATCGAAATTTCTTTCATTTTTGCTATCTTTTCAGAATCAGTCATCACCAATTTCTTCTGAGTAGTCAGCCCAGATGGCATTATTTGTTCCTCCATCTCCTTATATAGTGGCTCGAGAGCTGAATCTTCAGAGGGTCTCAACTTCTTCGGATCTGAGCCTTCAGCAGTTTCGATGGCCGCTACGGATCTAGTCCTCTTTCTATCCGCAGCCTTCAGTTCCAGGGGAAAGTTCTTCTTCTTAGCTTTGCCAGTAGTGGCAATTTGCTTCTTCCCTTCTTCCCCCTTTTTGGCATCATCGTCATTAATACGTCTGACAACTTCATCCACTGACTCCGCCAAAAGATTGAACTGACTATCCATCTCAGTCTGCTTTACCTGCAATTGCCCAATCTGCCCCACCATTCCTCTCAGGCCGATACTGAGCTGATCAATGGCTGAATTGCGTGCAGCCTTCAGTCGACCTTCAAAGTTTTGCATCCTTGAGTCTAGGGCAGATGCAATTTTCTCCTTCTCCTGTGCAGACAACTCCCTCAGCAGGTCCTCCTTCAGTTCAGTTCGTAACCTGACCAACTTCTCATCAACCAGTTGATCAACCTTTTCAGATAATTGTTGATCCAGAAAATTGGCAAGTTTAGTCTCCTGCTGAGTCTGCACATCTGAAACCATCTGATTGCAGTTCTGAATGGCATCTTTGGTTTGCTCGGAAATGACAGTGAGTTCGACATTGAGTTCAGACCGAGCTTCCCCAAAGAGATCAATTGCTGCATGCATATCAGAGGCCATATCATTCAGGTCTTTATCCAGCCTTTTCATCTTCTTATTCAGAGTTCTGGAATCTTTATCAACCCTAATTGGCTGTCGCTCAACGAGAATTACCCTTCTGTGCATATTCGAAAGAGCTCGTGAGGAATTTTCAGTGAACATAGCCGCTGGGGTGATCCAGTTTCCTCAAACTCGGATAAGACCTGATCGACCCTCTCCTGAAGCCTACGCTGCCCCGGGTCCAAGGGGTGCATCATCGGCCTATGCACTGACTCCCTCAGTGCCACCTTGCTGATCGTCATCAGCAATCACAACCACCTCCTTTTCTGCTTCCTTCTCCTTTCCCTTCACTTCAGCCAACTGAGTCTCGGGCTCAGGATACGCTCTGCGAACTGTTCTGATAAAATCCACCATTTTGATCAGATGATATAAAGAGTTAACACCAAAATGATCAAAGAGGGCGACTTCTAAATCTGCAATGCAGTCCCATCCTCTGGACTCTCCTAGCTGGCTGAGCTCAGACCAAGTAGCATTTCTGATCATGGCAAAAGTGCGGAGTTGCACAACTGCCTCCTTCTGAGCCTCAGTAAGATCAGGGAATCTCCTTTCCACCATCTCAGCAGCCTCTCCCCTTGCAACTATTTCGAAATCTGATAGACTGTTTACATCGGGCGCAGGGAAAGGCCATGGTGCTTCAGTCTGAACTGGTTCAGCAGCCTCTTGCTCAACTCCTCCTTCCTGAGCAGGCTCTTCCTGACCCAAATTCTGATAGGTTTCAGCAATAGTAAGGATCAGCTGGTTGGGTTCAGGGGATGCAATCGGAGCAAATTCAGGAACAGCCTGCGCCTGAGCTGGTTCCTTCTCAACAGCTTCAGCAGAATCCTGCGCCTGAGCTGATTCCTTCTCAACAGATTCAGCAGCATCCTGCGCCTGAGCTGATTCCTTCTCAACAGATTCAGCAGATTGCATCTCCATAAGCTTCTTCTGTCGCCCAGCTGACCCAGAGTTGAGAAATTTCAGCTTTTGTTGCTTGGGTCTGAAGGTCTTGGATTTATCCTCCGCTGGCTTTGCTGTATCAGACTCTGAAGATTTGCCTGCCTGAGCCTGGACTTTCCCAGTCATGCTCGCCTGGGCTTTCTTCTTCTGAGTCCGAGGCCTTCTCCTTATGCCAGCATCATCGGAATAAGCTCTGAAGAGATGGATTTTCGCTGGGATCTCGAGTGATTGAGCCTGATCCACATCACCGAGATCCAGAGTCTCCAAGAGCATGGAGATCTTGGTGCCAAAATGCATCTTGGCCTCAAAAGTCGCCTGCCCCTCTGGCGAGTACTTGATCTTGCTGGTCTCAGCCACCAGCATTTGGAGGAAGTAACCCTCCCAGTCAAAATTATGTAGAGGGGCGTCAGAAATAGCCATCATTGTGAACAGCTTCGGCCTGGAGATCTGCTCCAATCCTCCAGCAATTCCCATCACTCCCTGACTCGTCAGGTCGAAGAAGTGACGGTTTTCAGTCCTCAAGACTGATTTATTCATGCCGGACTTCAGCACGACATCTCCATCACACAGGGATTGGAGAAAATCCTTCTCATTCCCAAACCCATACTCCACTGGGCTTCGTCCTTTGTTGGGAAGATTAAAAACCTCCTTAATCTTCTCCCGAACGTTGAAGGTGACCTACCTCCTGACCATCTCCTCCTCACCACCCTTTCCCTTCTCACAGGTGGTCAAGGGAATACAAGTTTCCCACTCCTGGGAGTCCTTGTTCTTCGCCATCTTCAGGTAGAAGGCAGCAATGAGTCTGGGGTGGAGCCTCTGTGGCTTTGCAGTGACGAACTGCAGAAGACCTGCATTATCAAATAGGTCTCGCACAGGCATAATATCGGGGTTGTTAGAAGAAAAATCCCCATAAGGCTCGTAGTGTATTTCATTCCTTAAGTGGAAAAGGTTTCCAAAGAAGGTATCTGCAGAAGGTGAAGCCATGGAAGATTTTGAGAGATTTGAAGAGAATCGGTTTTTAGAGAAGATAAGTTAAGAAAATATTGGGTGCATAAAAGTTTTAACCACACGATCTTCTCTTATTTATAGAAAGAAAAATTCGGTTTTAATCGGACGGTTTAGAAAATAGTGACATATGGAATTCAATGGACAAGATTTGAGCAGTAAAAAGCATTTTGCCTTTTCGGTTCTTGAAAGGTAATTGGTCAAAATTTTATTGATAACTGTTCCCGCCCACAGTGCATTAAATGCACATTAGAGCATGTCCGTATTTATTTCAAACAAATTGAATTAAATAATAACCGAATATTAAAACAAACGGCTGGGATCATTTGGCAAATTAAATTGAGTTGACAATACAGCACAGTAAAAAGGATAATGCACGCAATATCAGATGACTAGACAAAAATCAGGAAACATACCAGTCAGTCAGATATGTATTCTGACTGATACCACTTATTGCCCTATCAGGGTGACAAGCCCTGAATTCTGTGTCCTGAACCTTAGTCAGTCTATACTGATCATCCATTTTGTACTGAATGTTCCCCCTACAACCATTCACATTCTCTCTGAGTTCCCTTCAACCTGAGTCCATATGAGTTATTCCCCCTGACCTTGTGCATTCTTATCAGAGATTCAAACTGAATCACCTAAGCCTGGGTCAAGGAGTCCTAACTCTACTGATAACTCAACAAACCTGGTTTCAGGCAAAGCCTTAGTCAGGATGTCAGCTCTCTGTTTTTCAGTAGGGACTCTCTCCATCCTGATGTCCTTTTTCTCAACATGATCTCTGATAAAGTGATGCCTGATGTCTACATGCTTACACCTTGTATGTAAGACTGGGTTTTGGGATATGGCAATGGCACTATTATTGTCACAATAAATTGGGACTTCAGTGGCCTCAACTTGGTAGTCTCTCAGTTGTTGTTTCAGCCAAAGAATCTGAGAGCAACAACTGCCTGCCGCCATATACTCAGCCTCAGTAGTAGACGTTGCAACACTGGTTTGCTTCTTAGAAAACCAAGAGATCAGTTTACTCCATAGAAACTGACATGTGCCTGTAGTTGATTTCCTATCAAGTCTACAGCCTCCATAATCAGCGTCTGAATAGCCAGTCAGTTCTAGGTTGTCATCAGAGGGATACCAAAGTCCTAAGTTGACTGTACCTCTTAGGTATTTCAGAATCTTTTTGGCACTCTCTAAATGACTCTTCTTTGGATCAGACTGATACCTTGCACAGACTCCAACTGCATAAGTGATGTCAGGACGACTAGCAGTCAGATATAATAAAGATCCAATCAGTGCCCTATATTCAGTCTGATTTACTGAGGCTCCTTCTTTGTCAGGATCCAGCTTCTCATTTGTGTTCATGGGAATGCGTGAGACTCTGCTGTACTGAACTCCAAATTTCTGAATCAAGTCCCTCGCATACTTGGACTGATTGATGAAAATTCCGGAGTCAGTTTGCCTGACTTGGAGACCCAGAAAGAAATTCATTTCTCCCATTATTGACATCTCAAATTTCCCAGTCATCAGCTTGGAAAATTTCTCACAAAGCTTCAGATTAGGAGATCCAAATATTATGTCATCCACATAAATCTGAACCAAGAGAATGTCTTCCCCTTCGGTGATCCGGAAGAGGGTCCTGTCCACTGTTCCTTTCACGAACCCGTGGTCTATCAGGAATTGGGATAATGTATCATACCAAGCTCTCGGAGCTTGCTTCAGGCCATAAAGGGCTTTCTTCAGGTGGTATACTTTATTACCGACTTCGAATCCAGGGGGTTGCTCAACATACACCTCCTCATTCAGTACACCATTCAGAAAAGCACTCTTTACGTCCATCTGATACACTTTGAATTTCTTGAATGTTGCATAAGCCAGAAACAACCTGATTGCTTCTAATCTTGCGACTGGAGCAAAGGTCTCATCATAGTCGATACCTTCGGCTTGACAGTAACCTTTTGCTACAAGCCTGACCTTATTTCTGACAACAACATTCTTCTCATCCCTCTTGTTCTTGAAAACCCATTTGGTGCCAATAACATGTTGACGCCTAGGTCTATCCACTAACTCCCAAACCTGATTCCGTTCAAACTGATTGAGCTCATCCTGCATGGCTAGGATCCAGTTGGGATCAGCTAGAGCTTCTTCTATGCTTGTGGTTTCCTGATCACTCAGAAAGCAACAAAACATGGCGCTTTCACCAAAGGACAACCTCGTCCTGACCCCCTCATTGATATCTCCAATGATATCAGCCAATGAGTGATCATCTAGCCATCGCCTCCTGCTGACTGGAGCACTGGGAGCTACTGATGTTCCATTGCCTGATCCTGAAACATTAGTCTCAATAATAATAGGCAAAGAAGCGGAACGAGCAAGAACAAGGGATACTGAGTGATTTCCTGAGGGTTGACCAATATCAGAGAAGTTGTTTCCCCCTACAGTGTTGGACTCAGTAACTGTCTCAGGTGCAGAAGCATCATCACCGACAGTACGTACCTCAGGTTGAGTCTGTCCCTCCGTCTGAGACTCAACATTTTCCGAGGCAGGGGCTTGCTGAGGGTTGGCCTGAAGTCCATCCTGATCTTCATCATCATCATCCCATCCCTTGGGAGCACTGACAAGTTTGATCTTGAATTCAGGATTCTTCAGACTCAGCCTTGTTACCCTTTTGGTAATTCCCTCAGTATCAGGACTTGGAACCTGTTTCCTATGCACTGATGCAGTCTCATCAAACACAACATGAGGTGTTTCCTCCACACAATGGGTCCGACAGTTATACACCCTGAAAGCTTTACTGACTGAGGAGTATCCTAAGAAAACTCCCTCATCAGATTTGCTATCAAAGGCTTTCAGCTGGTCTTTTCCATTGTTCAGGATGAAACACTTACACCCAAAAATATGGAAATAAGAGATGCGAGGTTTCCTCTTGTTCCAAGTCTCATAGGGTGTCTGAGCATGTTGTTTGTTCAGCATAGATCGGTTCTGAGTGTAGCAAGTAGTGTTGATTGCTTCAGCCCAGTACTTCTTGGGCAGTCCTGATTCAGCCAACATGGTCCTGGCAGCTTCCTTCAGGGTACGATTCCTCCTTTCAGCTACCCCATTCTGCTGAGGGGTCCTAGCTGCAGAAGTCTCATGAGCTATACCATGGTTAGTACAAAAGTCAGTTATAATAGAGTTTATAAACTCGGTTCCTCGATCTGATCGAATCCTGACAATGCTCTGACCCTGTTCAGTACTCAATTGCTTGAGTAACTCAGGAAGCTTGACCTGTGTCTCCTTTTTGTTCAGTAAGAAAATAACCCATGTGTACCTGGAATAGTCATCAACAACAACGAGGGTATATTTCCTACCATTTATGCTGACAGGAGTTACTGGACCAAAGAGATCCATGTGCAGGAGCTGAAGCACTCTGTCAGTAGAGAAGGCTTCCTTCACCTTGAATGAGGCTTTGTTTTGCTTGCCTTCCTGACATGCTCCGCACACGTGGTCTTTGCTAAAAACTTCATTTGGCAGACCATCTACAAGAGAAAGTCTAGAGATTTTGTTAATAATCTTGAAGTTTAAGTGACTCAGACGTTTATGCCAAAGCCAACTGAGCTCAGAGGAGCTCTTAGCGACCAGACAGGTTTCAGGAGGGCTGCTCTTGAAGTCAGCAAAATATACATTGCCCCTCCTGACTCCTGTAATCAGAACCTGCAGTGTAGATTTGTCCTTTACGAGACACATGTTAGATGTAAATTCTACACTATATCCTCGGTCACAAAACTGACTAACCGAGAGCAAGTTATGTCTCAATCCTTCAACATATGATACATTCATAACACGGACAGAGTTAATAACAAGGGTTCCGAATCCTTTGGTGACACCCTTAGAGTTATCACCAAAGGTTACCTGCGGGCCTTCTTGAGCTACATAATCCTGAAGGAGATCACGAAATCCGGTCATGTGCCTGGAACATCCTGAGTCCAAGTACCAGTCCTTCATCAGATCCTCCTTCTTCTTCTTGTAGCCCGCAGTGACCTGAAAAGAATCAGGCCTCAGGTACCCATCTCGTATTGGGTCCTACTGAGTCAGCCATACCCTTCGGGATCCAGATTTGTCTGACAATTCTGACAGCATCAGAAGTGTAGACCTGTTTCCCTGAAATGTCAACATACACAGTTCTCTTCTTCCTTTGTGACTGGGAAGTTGAGGGTGTATAGGTGTCAGCCTGAGATACAGGAGCCCTATATTGATTTCTGGGGGTGGGCCTCCTATTTCTCCTTGACCTGGGTGCATTGGGCTGAAGTCTGTCCTGAGAAGGAGCAGCTCTGGCCTGACCTCTTGGCACATGAGGTCTGGCCTGAGTGTTTCTGGAGTCAGGTCTCCATTGCCTTTCAGAAACCACCTGGTTTGTCCTTCTTCTTAGAGAATTGGGACGCTCCTGATGGGTTCTGTGCCCTGTCTGAGGAGTCTGAACCTCAGTAGTCCTAGGTCTTGCCTGAGGTCTCCTTTGTCCTGAGTTCCTTTTGTTCTGAGCATTTCTAGGCTGGGCCTGAGAAGTGCTAGGAACAAAATTCTTCCCAGTTTGAGGATTCCTAGGTTGGACCTTGGAGTTCCTTTGGTCTGTCTTCCTAGACTCAGAATGAGAAACTTTGACCTTTTCCTTAGGTTTTTGTCTTGTTTTCTCAGTCCTTTGCCTGACAGGTTCAGCAGGCATTTTCTCCTTCCCTTTGCCTTTATTCTGATGAGCAACACTTGAGCTCTTGTCATCAGTTAGGGCAGGGACAAACTTTTTCTGAGAGTTGCTTCCTGAAGCACCTCTCTTTTTCTTGCCCTTTGGGTCTTTTGAGGCATCATAGCCTAACCCAGCTTTAGCACCATCAGTCAGCTGAGAGAAATTTGTCAACTCATCAACCACTTGGGTAGATGTGTATAACTTCTTCAGCTTGACTTCAAGATGCCCATTGGTTTCTTTCAGGGCCTCAATTTCAGTGGTGTATTGAAGCACTAATTCTGAATGAGCTTTATCTTTTGAGATCAGCTCAAGATCCCAAGCAGTTTGCTCAGCACAGAGGCGAGCTTGCCACTCAGTTTCGAGCATCATTCTTAAAACAGTTCGCTCAATTATCAGTTGTTCCTGAGCAAGGAACAAATCAGTATCACGAGTCTCAATCAGCGAGCTGATGACACCCTTCAGTCTTTCTACCTCCAGTGGAGCTTCATCATGCATATTCTTAGCATTAAGTAGCTCCTCCTGAAGATGTACTAATCTGAGGGCTTCCTCAGTGTCTCTTACTCTAAGAGACTCAGTTAACCGATCGTTTTTCTCACTCAGTTGTGCGTTCACATCCACTGTGTGAGTATGAGTCTCCTGCAGCCTTGAGAAGTCAACCATCAATTGCTCTAGGGCGAGCTGAAGGTCGAGTTCTCCTGCTGAATCTGAGCTAAACTCAGGTGCGTGATCAGGAGAAGAGGCAGAAGAACATACCTCATCATCTGCCATCAGGCAGAGGTCATCATACTCCTCATCTGAAAAGAGTTCAGGAGACCGGCGTCCAGGGCCATCTGAATCTGAGGAATCCTCAGCTAGCAACGCTCTCCGGTCTGAAGCCCTGAGCTCTCTTTTAGCTCTCCGATCTTCTCGCTCACGAGCACTGAGCTCCAGATAATCATACTGATAATGTCCGGACTTTTTGCAGTGGTAGCACTGATCTGCATCAGAAGAAAGCTTCTTGTCAGTGTACCTTTTATCAGAGGATTCCCTCCTGCTCCCTGATGATCTTTCAGGTTTGGAGCTGGATCTTCTGGGCTCATCCTCTCTCCTCTTTTCATCTCTGAGTCACTCAGGCTCATTGCGATCCCTCCTGGAATCTGAACCTCTTCTTTCTTCTCTCCGGGGGCTAGATCTCCTGGGGCTGGAGTACCTGCGATCACGGGTATCAGTATAAAATTTCTTATACCTGCCGAAATGAGAGTTCAATTTCTCGAATCGCCGTGCCATCAGGCTGTACTCCAAGGCTAGCTCATCTTTGTTCATGTCTTTTAGAGACTTGGAGCCAGATCCAGCCTCAGGCTCAGGAGTAGCTTTAAGAGCCACGCTCTTTTCCTTTTCAGATGTCTTCTCCTCACTAACTTCCTCACTGACAACACCCATCTTCTTCCTCTTATCGATGTCAAATTCTAGAGCCTTTAACTCAGAGAATAGGTGTGAGTAAGTGATGTTTGTAAGGTCCTGAGTGTTTTTCAATAAAATTACTCCTGTGTCCCATCTTTCAGGGAGACAGTTCAGGATCTTAGAAGACACCTCCCTCTTGGGAAACTCCTTCCCAAGGGTTGCTAGCTCGTTCATCATCTTAATGAACCGAGCTTCCATCTGATCGATGGACTCTCCCTCTAGCATCTTGAAGGCCTCAAACTTCCTGATAGCGAGATCTCTCTTATTTTCTTTAATCTTTTCAGAACCTTCGCTCATCTCCCTCAGAGTATCCCAGATCTCTTTAGTTGTCCTCAGATGCATCAGCCTGACCGAGTTCTCGTAAGAAACGGTGTGGAGTATAATGTTCTTGGCAACATTATCCAGTCCGATTTGCTTAATCTGATCAGAATTAAGCGCGGACCTCTCCACTTCTTCATCTCCGGTGGCTGGAACAGGGACATTGCCAGCAACAGGCCAAGTCGTCTGAAGATTTCTCATAAATCTGATTGGGTCATGTTCAATCACCTGTGGCATCTGATCATGGATAGAATAGAGATGTGCGAGTACCCTGAATTTCCAATAGTCATAGTTGTCAATAGAGAATTCAGGAAGATTGCCCTCGAGGCGTTTAGAACCGGATGCCATGATATGCAGTTTTTCAGAAACAAGATCAGTTCAGTAGACCACCAAAAGTTTCTCCTCAGAAACTGTTGATAAACAAAGTCAGTGATCTTTTGAACCACCGCTCTGATACCACTTGTTGGTCCCGAAACGAGTTAAATCAGTGTATGGGGGGGGGAATACACTGATGTCAGATTTTTCTGAAAGACTCAGAAAAATGCTCTAACGCACTCAGTCAGGATTCCCTGAAGTACTCAGTATGCTGAATGTCCGCAGGGGCAGCAGGGAC